>VZTJ01002259.1:144402-179690 GCA_013397795.1 Orthonyx spaldingii | reverse complement strand
GAGGCGGACACGGCGCTTCTGTCCCCGCTCCTGTCCCTGGCCGGCCACAGCCCCCCGACGCGTCCGAGCGGAAGGTATTTAACTCAATTTTATTTATTTTATTTTTTTTTTTAATTCAGTAGTAAGGATATGGGTGAAGGTCCTAGAGGGAAAGCCACAGGAGGAGCGGCTGAAGTCGCTCGGTTTGTTCAGCCTGGAGAGGACTGAGGTCAGAGCTCACAGTATTTCTGCAGCTTCCTCACGAGGGAGAGGAGGAGGGGCAGGCACTGATCTCTGCTCTGTGTGACCAGGGACAGGGCAGGGAACGGCTGGAGCTGTGCTAGGGGAGGGTTAGGGTGGATTTTAGGAAAACTTCTTCCGCCAGAGGGTACTGATCACTGAACAGGCTCCCCAGGGAACGGGCACGGCCCCAAAACTGTCAGAGCTCCAGGAGCGTCTGGACATCGCTCTCAGGGATGCACAGGGTGGGATTGTTGGGGTGTCTGTGCAGGGCCAGGAGTTGGACTCAGTGATCTTTGTGGGTCCCTTTCAATTCCAGACATTCTGTGATTCTGTAATAACTGTGTCCACCTCGGTTTTGGACACAGAGCTTGGTTGCTTTGCCTTTAGTGTGCACCTGACCCACCAGCCCAGGTGTCCGGACCAGCTTAAGAATCAGAGGTGCTTTTTATTGTGCTTTTTATTTTTTAATCTTCCTTCATTACCCGAGTCTGTTGTTTTTCTACTCCTTAACTTCATGTGCATGAGCCCTCTGTGTTTTCCTCCCAACAGGCAGCTGGGGGTTTAAGAAGAAGTGTTGGGTTGTCCCAGGCTTTACAGGATTACAGGATCCCAGGCAGAATTACATCCTAGATTGTCAAATAATTGTAAATTAGTGAAACACCTGAATTCAGAAGAAGTTGAGCAGGATGTGGGTAGAAAAACTCTGTAGGCTGCATGAAAAAGCTGAATCCACAGCTACAATTCCCAGGCATTCTGTCTTTTGTAGGTAGCTGTGTGCTTAAAGAGATACAGGATTTATGTAAGGTGCACTTTGCCATGGTATATATAGATCTTTGCTCACCAAAATTGCAAAGTGTGCCCAGAATTACTTTAGTTGGGTGGCTGAGGAGGACATTACCAATATTATATATTCTGTCTCCTCAAATTGATATCCAGAGTTGTCTCTTGGCTAAGTTGGGGGTTTTTTTCCTAACCATTTCTTGAGGCTTGCAGGTGTGTATCCTGCAGGATATGCTCTGAAGATTTCTGCAAAAGAGAAAGAGGAAGCTTGGCTCAACTACCAGACAAACCCTGCAGCCCACACCCAGGCAATCCTGAACCCCCCTTCCCTGTGTGACCCATGTGGAGTCTCCCAGGCAGGAAAACTCCCCTTGGAAGTGGCACACTGAGAGCTCTCCCCAGCCAGCCACAGAATCGTCCTCGTGCTTGCTGCTGCCTTCTGATTCAAATACTCCTTTCATTCCTTTGTGTGGGTGCCTTCTTTCAGTAGAGCAGATCAGCTTCTGCAGCTGAGATTCCTGTTCTACATCACTGCATTTACAGTCAGCAGTGAGGAAAGGGATTCCTCAAATTCCCACAGTCTGAGAGACTGGGAAGCTGACTCTGGATGATGTGTCTCTTAGGATGGTGTCAGACCTCTGGGACAGTACATAAATAGCCAATATTTCTTCCTACTGCATTTTTTAAGTTCCTAGCAGCTCACAGCGGGCTGGAGTTGGTCATCCTGACTGGAAAACTGCTCCTCTTCCATCCGGAAAAGGGCAGCTCATTTCTAAGGTGGGCTTAACTTTTCCCCCTGTCCTTGGCACCTGCAGCAGCTGCAGAGGCAGTTTTCTGTTCGGTTTTGTGAATCATATCCTGAGATACCTTGCCTTCTCTGCCTGCTGCACAGAGAGTTTGAGTCCCTGAACACATCTGGAACCCTGCACGGTGTGAGCAGGAGAGGGCCTGTCTCATGCTGTGAGTATCCCAGGTGGATTGGGCTGCACTGTCTCTTCTCTCAGCTCACCAAACTCTGGGCTGCAGCAGCTGAGTGCCTGGCATGCCCCTTTGCCTTCAAGGATATACTTCCTTGGAGTGTATACATATATATATATATCCCTGGATATATGTCCCTTCCCTGCAAAGAGGCCCAGCAGCACCAAGAGCAGGACCCTGTACCCTGAAGTGCTCCTGCTTCCTGCAGTGCCTTGTGCTATCGTCAGGCTGAGGGGCAGTGGGGACATTAACCTCCCACTCCTCCCACTCCGACATCCTCCTCGTAAACATCCCGTCCCGCTCAAGTCCTGTGCTGTCACATCCTCTCTGCTCTGCAGCAGACACTATTCTGGGTTTAGTTCTATATGCAAGGCACACAGCTGGGCGTGCCAAAATCCAGGCAGGCAGCAGGACAGAACCTGGCAGTAACTTGGTTCGTCTGCAAGCATATCAGAAGTACTGCAGAGGAGGGGAGTTGTTGTCTTGAAACTAAGTGAAATCATCTGCTTGAGTCCTCCTTGGAAAGCCAGTTCGCTTCCCTAGGTGTGTGCAGCAGCTATACCTTACTTCAAGCAGATGCAAACCTGTGTATATGGCATGAAAAACCGTGGTAATAATGGAAAGGAGCAGAACAGAGAGCCTGGAAACTGAAGCACAGTAAGTTTACACAAGCATCAAGTAAAACACCCATCCCTGGTGAGTCAGTCCCGGCCGTTTCCTTCATTTCCTCTAAGGCTCGCTGTGAACATCCAGCGGTAACAGCCTTTCTGAAATCCAGTCGTCTCCTTTCCTGCCCCTTGTTTACAGCTTTCCCTCAGCAGGGAGCAGAGTCCCAGCCTCCAGCACTGCATTTTCACTGCAGCAAACTGAGAGAAGTGCAGACCCTCCCCTTGCCTCAGCTCAGCTTTGGTACTGCAGCACTCTTATTGCTTATGTGGGTGCCAGCACCTTTGTGAGCTACAGCAGGTGCTGAGGTAAAAGAGGCAAAAGTGTTACAGTTGCACAATTTACTCATGTTTTGTTTTTTTCAATCTTGCATGCAGCTGTACAATTGACAGAGGTTCTATATTCCTGCAGCCGTAGCTTTGGATTCAGTCTGGTAGGGCAGAAAGGATGCAATGGGGTATTACGTTGTTTTTAAGTGTGCAAACCATCCCTCAGAGATACAAGTTGGAGCTTCCCTGCTTCAGATTAAGGTGTATCTCATGCTCTGATTTCCCCACATGACAGTAGCTAGGGAGGAGGAGTATTTTTAGCTTTTGTTTCTGGGTTTGTTTACAGGAAGTTCTTCATTTATGGGAGTGAGCTTGGGCCTGTCTTAGTCTGAGAATCTGCTTCAGTGCCAGTTGTGGATGCAGTTATAAGGGTGAACTCCTGCTGTTGTCTGGGAGAGCCATCATTTATCCCAGGTGTTCAAGAAACTATGGGCTTCACATAGACAAATACTGATTTCTGGGATCTTTCCTGAAATTTGTTCAAGGAGATGTCCCAGTGACTGTGACAGAAAGGCTTAGGAAAACACAGAACTGGGAAATTCCCTCAGGTGGTATGGCTAGGAATTATTTTCTGTGTGAAACTAGTTATAAATCCACATTGCTGATACAACCAGAGTTAATAACAGTAGCTCTGAGACAAAACCCATATTGTCAGAGAGCATGAACATCCTGAGAGAAGCACAGACCAAAATGGGTTTCCCCCATTTCCTTCTCAAGTGCCTTCTCCTGGGAATCTCAAATAGCCTGCAGCCAACAAGTGACCTAGATACACTGCTGTGTTTGCTCTGATAGAGTAAAACCAGGAGCAAATCAATCCACTTAAATTATATATCTTCATAATCCTTATTCAACTTCACCTACTTCTTTTTTTTCCATACAAAAAGCAGTAAGGACTCTTTGTACAAATGGATACCTGCGTATGAGCCATGGAGAGATAGGTTTTTTTGTCATGGTGAATTATGTACCAGTTACAGTGAAGGTCTACATTGGATGGATTAAGTGTGAATGGTCCATTTAGTGTGTTGTATAAATTTTTTCCAAAGTAATTGCAGTGCCTGGCCTGACGTGCAAGTTGGGCCATTGTCCTACACAGCTAAATTCCCCTTTTTTTACAGGGTCTGCCAGGAAAATTTAAACAAATGGACAAGGCTACAGACTGTCTTGAGACAAAGGCTGCTGTTAGGGGCATGAGAGTAAGGGATGGTCTGGAGAGTCCCTGCCTGTCAGCCACGAAAGGTGGTAAAAGAATATTTTTATTTGCAAACATCCTGTAGCCTGACATTGCCCAACAGTTCACTTGATTATAAGCTCCTGCCTGTTCTAATGGGACAAGGTGGTTCTGAACTTTGGATGTGGGACTGGGGGAGGCTGATGGGCTTTCTCAGCTCAATTTACAGCTGCAGTCGAGACTGGTGTCAAAGACAATGACTGCTCATGCCACAGCGTCAGAAAGGTGTGGGCTTCACACATGTGAATGGTGGTTTCCTCGACCTTCCCTGATTTTGATGGAATTGAGGGTAGGAATGGCCAGTCTCAAGCAGCAAAAGCAGGCAAAATCGCCTCAGATGTTAATTTAGTTTTGCTGAGCTTGTAAATAATGTCACCTGAGCAGAAGGCAAGACAAACCTTGTCTCACAGCATTAGCTACAAACCAAAGAATGAAGAAGAAAAAAATCCCCACAACATTATCTGCTACTCAGGATTTCGCATTAATAACTGCAGCAAAACATGACTCAGAACTTCATATCTAGTTCCTTATATACTGTTTTTCAAAAGACAGAAGGAAATAGTTTAAAAGTTAGGCCAATTCCATTAAAATCCTTTTATTTGGGATTAATGAAACAGGGATTTTTTGCACAAGCAAGAAGCTCCTTTGAATAAAACTTGGGGGAAGAAGGAGCTATACTAAAGGGATTATATTCTCTGAAACAGTTACCCAACCTTTGACGATACATACTGTAGTTGAAGCAACCTGTTTCCTGCTCACCAGTAGCATTTGGCTACTCAGTGATGGAATATTCAGTGGAATAGTAGTAAGCTCTTATATTTTTAGGAGGATTTCCATTAGCCAAATTTGCAAAAACGACATTTGATACACCTAATGCAGTATAACATCACATTCTTGTCTTACTGTTGAAAATACTGCTTTTATCCCACCTGATTAATATATAGAGATTTATATGAAAGTGTCTTGCAGGTAAATAACACAAGCTTGAATTAAAAGGAGATTTTTTCCAAAATATATAGTGCAGGAAAAGGATGGTTTATGACCAAGAACATTAATGAGGGTTTTCTTTGGTAGTTTACACTGAATGTCAGCAGAGGTGTCTTTTACTGAAGAAAACTATTGCAGTAATTTCTGACCTGGAATCCACACAGATCAGGAAGTCCATGGGCTACCTGAGGAGGATCCACAAAAAATACCTAGGAAATACAAGGCAGTATCTGTGAACAAGGATCCAAGAAATAAAAGCAGATTGAAAAACCCCAGTGTTTCATACTATTAGGATGCTTCCAAAAGGACAGAAAGACATTATGGAGGAAAAAAATGTGTACTAGGGGAATGAGTAGTCAGACAAAGAGGGAGGTAGGAAAGCTTTTAATGGGCTTTGCCTCTACTCCATCATCCAAAATTTTCATTTTTGCTAATTCAGGTAAGGGAGAGGTGGAATATGGACAAAGTCACACCACTGCAGGTACTCTTATTCTAGTCCAGAGCTGCTGAAATAGTTGGGACCTCTACAAAATTGAGCATGGAGAGCAGAAATGAAAGCAGCATTCTGCCTTTGAGGGACTTGCCAAATATTCCTCTGGTTCCAGCTGAAAGGGAGGATGTGGCTGTGTAGGAGCTGCACGTGTGCAGGATTTTCGCCGTGCAGGCAGCTGCAGCACCTGAGTGTGTGCAGCCAGGTAGGAGGATGACACTCAGCAGCTTTCCCCCGTGCTCAAAACAGCTGCCTCTGCCCCAACCCCATCCTGCCCATCCCTGCACACTCGGAAACCACTGTGCCAGGAAGTTGCTTCTTCCCAGCTGAGATCCTCGTATGATAATGTCTATTTAAGTGTTGTTGATTGTGGTGTAGGTCAGTAATGACTCACACCAGCCCTTCACTTTCCTTCCTCTTGTTGGCTAGACACAAAATCCAGCCCACAAATTAATCTGTCCCGTTCACCAATCAAGACCACCCCCTGTTTGTTCAAAAACTGCACACAGAAGTCCTTAGTTTGTATTAAAGTCCTCTTGAATAGTTGTGAAATCAAGCACTTAAAAGTCCAGAAACCTCAAATTCTCCCAGATGTAGTGTTTGGGATTTTGTTTTGGTCCTCTTGGTAGACAGAATTACACATAGTAGTGTAACTTTAAACGAAATAAACTTAGTAATTTTTCATCAGCTTAGTTTTTGCAGAGGAGGATAAAACTGAATTGTGCTTCCCTCTGCATTCAGTGTCTTTGCAAGAGTCCTGGAGGTGGAGATCTCCAAGCCTGCATGTGTGATAGTGTAGTGCCCCCTCATGGGAAGCTGTTCCTGACACCGATTCCTGGCTGCATCCAGCTGAGAGAACAAGAGCCCCAATACCATTCTGTTTGCTATACCTGCTCCTCTGTGTTGGTTGTTGTCACACCAGCAGGTTTAGAGAGCAACTTCCCTTCTCCTCTCTCAGGTAGTTTTTATTAGGATTGGGTGCTGGATTACTGTTGAGGTTTTGTGTAAGAGTGTTCAAGAAACATCCACCATTTTATTGTAGTTTCAGCTTTTTAAAAAATAAAATCTCCGGAATTTTAACCACCCATGGTGGCTTTCCTGGAGGTCCTAAACTTAACACAAATCCTGTAATTAGATAACAAATCTCATAATAGAAAAATGAGCACATGTTCCTGAATCACCTGCACAATGTTGGCCTGTTTTATACTGAGAGAGGATTCCCTGTGCCCCTCCACTCCCCTCGGTTCTGGGAAAAGCAACCTTTCCAATAGGATGGATTGTAAAGATGGATGTGAGCTTGCAGAGAAATAGGCATACACACAGGGTGGGGAAGCATTGTTTGTTTGGAGCTCTGATGCTGTTGTTGGAAGGGCAGACTGAAGCTGGATTGTTTTCTCTGAGCAAAGGCACATTTTTCATGAATTGATCTTTTGTCCTTAACACACAAAAAGGGCCTTTTTTGTGATTCGCACTGGGTATTATTTTTAGTTTTCTTTGCATTTAGTTAAGAACAGCACAAGAATAATACTGCAGATAAAATATAAAAGCAGAATGACCCTATAAAAAGAGTGGGGTTTCTGCCTCAGAAAAAAACTTGCTGCATTAGTGTGGAGGCTCAGGGTGTAAAGTGGCTGTGGTAGGGGCCACATCCTTGTCCTGTGGTCAGTGTGCATTTGTCACAGACTCTTCCTTCTCTTGTGAAATTATCACACCTGCTGAGACAGAAGAGTTGTGGATCTCAAAAGAATGGCCCTATATCATCAGATGGTGAAGAGATGACTCTCTAATCTTGCTGTGAGACTGGTTCAGCCAACAGACATTTCAACTGGAATAAAAGTGCTCCAGAGAATATAAAGTGGCTGCTGCTTCTCTACATAGGAGCAAGAGATAACAGAGGAGAAAGGTTGGTTGCAGGAAGGAGATGCCATGTGACAGAAATAGCACTGAAAGGCCTTGCCAGCATTTACCTGCTCAACAACTGCAAGCTTCTTTGAGAGGAAAGATCAAAGTTTTCTATCCAAATAATATTTTGAATTTAAATGCCTGCATTGAAATTAGGATTTGTAAATCTATAGTAGCTTTGTTATCCAAATGCAAAACTTTTTACTTATCACCCATATGTTTAATGATCCATGCAACATGCATGGATGGTTTTTAGTTTATTTTTGAAAAGGGTAGATGGATTTTTGCTTTCCAAAGGCTGAAGGATGGCTTGGCAGTCCGTCCTCTACTGAGAAAGCATGTTGATGTCTGGTTAACTTCTGGTGCACCGGGGTTCACAACCTCACAGGTAATCTTTTCCAGCTCTGGCTTACTCAGAGAAAGTTTTTGCAACATCTAGGCTTTTTCTTTTCTCCTGTCTTCTTTTCTTTCCTGGAAATTAAGTTGGTTAGATCTTATCTTTGTTCTTCCAGCAGTGTAATCGCTGTGTCTCTTAATAGCAACCTCTCATGTACTGCAGCTGCACTATCGTGTCCTGCCCTATTTCCAGCCTTCTCCTCTAGACTCAATAAATCCTGTTCCCTGCTTTCTTCCCAGAGGTTGTTTTGCAAACCTCTTATCGCTGCAGATGTGCTCCCACACCCAGCCTGCACCAGCGTGGCTGTTTGCTGTTCCCTGTCCCGTGCCAGCGGTGGCTTCTTGCTTCTCCCCGGCCGTGTGCTGCCGCACCCCCTCCCCTGTTCCCGGTGGCTTCCTGCGGTGGGGCTGGCCAGGATTCCTGCTTGGGCGTGGGGGCCCTGCCGGGCCAGGTGCTGGGAGCAGGTGCCAGGCCCCCGGGCCCTGCCGAATGCAGGAACCGGCATGTGCAGCTCCCTCCTGCATCCCAGCCCTGCCAGGAAACCAGAGTCCCCAGGGCACTTGGGGGCTTTGTCCTCAATTCCCAGGTTCAGGAAAGTCACCAGCTCGCTCCTCAGGGGCTCCCAGATGACAGAACCACAGAATGGTTTGGATTGGAAGGGACCTTAAAGCTCATCTCATTCTAACCCCCTGCCATGGGCAGGGACACCTTCCACTATCCCAGGTTGCTCCAAACCCCATCCAGCCTGGCCTTGGACACTGCCAGGGATGGGGCAGCCACAGCTTCTGTGCCAGGGCCTCACCACCCTCACAGTAAAGAATCTCTTCCTGATACCTAATGTAAATCTACGCCCTGTCAGTGTGAAGCCATTCCCCCTTGTCCTGTCATGCCAAGCCCTTGTAAATTGTCTCCATCTCTCTTCTAAGAGCCTTCTACATATTGAAAGGCCACCTAAGGTCTCCCTGGGGCCTTCTCTTCTCCAGGCTGAACAACCCCAACTGTCTAGGCCTGTCCTCATAGAAGTTAATTAATTTCTGATTGATTTCTGGTAATCTGCTTGGAGGTTCTCTTAGGTTGCCATCTTCTAAGGAGTGTGAGCATTTCAGGAACTCCTAAGGAGGAAGGGCTGCCAGAGAACAGGTGTAAGTTGTTCCCTTTGTTTTAGGAGCACCAGCTTCCAGGACCAGTTGGAGTTGTGTAACTTCCTTGTATCAGCTACTTCAGTGGACAGCAGTGGAAATCCTGGTCGTGGGCAGTGTTACAGCACCAAATCCTTTCAGTCTAAAGAGCCCAAACAGTATCTAGAGAGCTCATTGTTATCAGTATTCTAATTAATATTTTATTGTAAAATTGGCACGTTCTGCTGTCATTTATTTCACTCTCTTCCCAACACCCTCTCCCCCAAATCTTCCTTATATCATTCCCATGTTCCCAACAGATTCAGTGACCCCACAACAAATATTTTGTCCTGCTGCCTGGACAAGATGTATAAAATGCCAGAAAGCATTGACAAGGCAGTAACTCCTTGCTGATCTTCCCATGGGGATGCCAGTTAGAGCTCTCTGCTGTACCTGGCCACTGATCCCTGGCTGTAGGAGCATTGATCCCTGGATATAGGAACATGTTCATCTCTGATTCCTCTATGTGCTTGTACTTGATTGAAATGAGACAGCTGGTTCCTAATGGGCAGCTGACACAGTGGGATTAAAAAAAGCCTTATTTCCTCCAGAAACTAGAGGAAAAAACACTCCCTAAGCCTCTCAAAAGTACACCATGAAATTAATCCCCAAATCTGAAAATATGTATTAGTAAAATCAAAGAGAGCTCCTGAACTGTCTTTTATTTTGAGACTTCTGGGGAGAAATGGACACTGTTAGGTGGTGATTCATCTGACCTGTTTTAGGTGTCTGCCTTAGGAATAGGTGAATCATGACCTAGAAATGCTGCTTCAATATTTGAAAAAGGGGGTTTTCTTATTTTGTTTGATGACCTATTCTCAGTTTGTTATTGCTTAAAATTCTTTAAAGTTTTTTTAATTTTTAATACAGAGTTAGTCTTTGCTCAGGACGAGGATGGGTTGAAAACACACCTTTCTTTGAGAACGGTGGTTTCAAAAAAATCAGCAATTTTACTCCTGTGATTTTGCAGTTTGTCTTCTGGAAGGGATGTGTGGAATAGAAACAGTGAAGTCGTAAGACCAAAGAAGACAGAAGCCCAGAGGGGAAAGAGGTGAGCAAGTCAGAATCTGAAACAACACAGTCAGGAAACACAGATGATGTGGTTTCTCTAAAATGCTTGTTTGTTCAGTTAGAGGGAAAGGGAATTTGTGTATGCATAGCTGTAGTTTTACTAACTGTATATAAAAAAGGCACATTCATTTATTGCATACACAATCCAATATCATTGTATTAGATATTATACAATACCAGGATATACTGTTACAGATTTTATATGTGTGTGTGTACTGTTGTAGATTCCAAATCTATGTGCAGAGGAGCTTGACAGAAAAGAGCCTGTGTGGGGAAAGTGGTGGAATAAATAATTTTTTTCTTACATCCAGTGATCCAGCTTTTTAAAGCTGCTGAGACAACTCTAACCCTTCAGTATAGCTAAGAAACACCTGAAGTTGGCACCTCACTTGAGGGGTGGTCCCCTAATGTAAAGATTCACTCAGTGGGACGGAGACTTGAGCTCTAATTCATGTTCCTGTGGTTGTCTCCCAACCCTAGGTCAGGTTTAGAGGTTCTTCATCACAGACATTTTATTCTCTCTCTCGTATTTGCTTTTCCCTCCCACAGAGCCATTGTCAAGAACAACTAATGAGCTACATTCAGTGTCCTTTTTCATGTATAGGCTCTTATGAAAGCTGTATTTAAAAGTAGAAATGTGTTCATAAACTTTACTTACGAAAGGGTGCTAGAATGAGGTATAAAAGCAATTTTGTTGGGCAGAAGACAGAACTTCATTTACAGTAGATGAACACGCTGTTACTCAAAGTGAGCAGCATCCAAGCTATTCATGGAATGGCATTTGTCTTCAATAAATATTTTACATAATACATGCAAGTTATTCATGGAATGACATTCATTTTTCATAGAAGTTTTATGTAATGCTGGCCACTTGGGACTCCCAGGAATTAAAGATTTGATAACTACATGGCCTCTCATTTTATTTTCCATGATTCTGATCTCAGAGCTACAAAAGTGCTTGTAATGTGAGGGGGTTTGTTTCAATTCCAGACCCCCTGAACATTTCCAGTCAACTGCTGTACATGCAGGCCTAGTCATAAATCTTTGCTTTCCTTTGTGACCTCTCACAGATCCCTCAGTACTTGTCTTAATGCCCTCCCTGAAAAAGTCAGTGGCTTGTAAATTGGGAATTTGTGATGTGTCTGTGCTGACTTCAGTTTTGGGAGGTATGGGATGCTATTTTAAAGCATAACATAATTTTGGAGGCTTTCTTTGTTGCAGATACTGATGACAAATTCCCCTGGAAGCCCAGACATTAGTCCGTGGGAAAAGTGAGTGTCAGGAGCCTGGTTATGGAGCCATGGGACCATTTATGGACAGCCTTTGGTGGAGATGGGTGCGGGGCACAGCAAACTTCAGCCAGGAGGAGCAGGACATATTTTGCCTACTGAGTCATGGCACTAAATGTGCTTTTTACCATTATTTACAGTGAAATTCAGTGGAAGAATGAATCAGATCATTGGTATTTAATCTGAACCAGAGTTGTGAAACTTCAAGTGACTGTGCAGGAGGGAGGTTGCCATGATGATGTGCATCATCCAGGGAAAACATGTCCTTGTGCTTACACCTCTCCTTGTATTTCTTTCCGCTTATGTAGAAAACCTGTAAGTGTTATAACCTGAAAGGTTGAAAGGCTTTTAAAAGTTTCTTAAATGAAATTGCTGCTTGTCATCCCTGGATGCAATTCTAAGAGAAAAAAGCACCAGTATTTTCACAGTTCTGTAATTTTTTGGGACTACCCCAAAATAAGCAGTGGCTTCATCCACATTTTCAGAGTGCTGCTGCAGTCATGATCATCATCAAGAAAGGAAAACACACAAATGAATCATGCAAAGTAAGATGGTTTGTGGTAGGACTTGATGACCTGAAAGGTCTTTTCCAGCCTGAAAGATTCTGAGTAGTTTTGTTTGACCTCATTGTGGCCTCCCCGTACCTGAAGGGAGCCAACAGGAAAGGTGGAGAGAGGCTCTTGACAACGGCCTGGAGTGACAGGACAAGGGGGAATGGCTTCACACTGACAGAGAGCAGGTTTAGATTGGAAATCAGGAAGAAATCCTTCCCTGTGAGGGTGGTGAGGCCCTGGCACAGGTTGCCCAGAGAAGCTGTGGCTGCCCCATCCCTGGAAGTGTTCCAGGCCGGGTTGGATGGGGCTTGGAGCAACCTGAGATAGTGGAAGGTGTCCCTGTCCACGGTAGGGAGGTTGAACCCAGATGATCTTTAAAGGTTCTTTCCAACCCAAACCATTCTATGATTCTATAAATCCTTTCTGTACTTCTGCCTTTGGATGGAGCAAAGTCTTCATGGAACAAAATCCCCACCATTCCCTGCCCACAGCAGCAGCTGGTCAGGCACCCCAGAGAAGGAGCATGTCATATGCCTCAGTGATTTTAATTGACTAAATAGACTTTTTTGTTTCTGAATAAATCTCTAAATTTTTAATTTTACTCTCCATCTTTAAATTATGTGTCAGAATCACTAACTGTCTTTTGGTAGTGGCCAGTATTTAGCATGTGTCTTAGGGATGGGTTTTGACCACTGTAAACACATTTTGCATACTTCTGAGTAGCTGCTTATGGCTGGTGTCCTGGCAAATTTTGATCTCTGCAGCACTTGACCTTTAAATATACAGGCTGGCCAAACTACAACAGGCAAGGAAGCTGTGAGGAACCCTGGCTGCTCTGCCTGCCAGCAGACTTGTTCACGCTCCCTGCATCCAGCTTGCAGAAAGGTGCAGCTAAATCAGACACAATGCCATTTCCTTTCTGTGGCACAGACTTGGGAAGTTCCCTAGGCTTTGTTTCTTGCATAAGAAGTAAGACAGGGAGCAGAGGAGAAGTTTAAATAACTGCTGCCAGGCATTTAGAGCAATCATTCATGATCGTGGTTTCCTATTTGGTACCAGTGATGATTAAACTCTGCTGAGCCTCTCCTCTGCTTCCCTCAAACATTTTCCTCCTGTCACACTGACACAGCTGTTTGTGTGTCTGTACAGTGGATTGGATCAGGAACTGATTCAGCTAAAAATAACCAAGGGTGGGGTGGGGAACTATTACTTTTCAGCCATGGAAATTTCAATCTGCATCACGCTGCAGCTGCACACAGAGCTGCGCTGGAACCATGAGCAGAGCTCAGGAGGGAGTGACCACGAGGACACATGGAAGAGGAGATGAGGCTTTTGGAAGAAAAGCAGGTGGAATCAGAGCTCCAGTGGGATGAGCAGAGTGGTACAAACCTGGCAGCTCCACTCCTCAGAGGTACTTGGCAAGAGATGAGCATCGATTCCAGCTGTGTGATGTCTGCTAGGAAAAGATTCATAAACTGAACCTCCTCTGCAGATATTCCTTGCATGCAAAAAAGGGCACATTTCTGTTTAATGCCTTTATTCTGCTCTCTCTTGACTTCCTGCTGCTCTCCCCAGGCTC
Source organism: Orthonyx spaldingii (assembly GCA_013397795.1). Classification (NCBI taxonomy): domain Eukaryota; kingdom Metazoa; phylum Chordata; class Aves; order Passeriformes; family Orthonychidae; genus Orthonyx; species Orthonyx spaldingii. The sequence goes on along the minus strand of VZTJ01002259.1, from coordinate 166,040 downwards.
CTGTTTGATGGCATGGATGGCATGGTGGCAATACCAACTTAAGGAATCGTGGAGCTCTGGGGATGTTTGTTACCACCTGCCCCAGACTGCAATTTTCCCTCACTTGTGCCCGCCCTGCTGTTTGTGGAGCTGTGCTGAGCACTGGATAAGGGAAGCAATCGAAACTAAAAATAACCCAGCAGGGTGGCTAGGGATGGCAAGAGCTTTAGCCATCCAGGATAATCTGCTGTCACAAATCAGCAAGAGCAGTTTGCCACTGCAGGATGTCATGAAAGCCCAGCCTCTGAGACACCTATTTAATACAAGGGATATGAACCTTTCAGCCAGTGAAGGAGCCTTGGGAATGAGGAGGCAGGAATCCTTTGCCTGTGTTCATAAGGGAGATGAGAGCAAACCTCACTGTGTCCAGGTGGCAGCACAAAACATCTTCACACAGGCTTTGCTTTAGCAGTTCTTCACATGATGCTTTTGGAATAAAAGTTAGTGGCAGCGTGTCCTGTTCAGCTGATGGATGTTCTTTATTCTGTGGATTAGGGAGAAAGCTACCAGGATTTTTAAGGGCTGGGAAGGTATTGCAGACATGGGGGCTGTGTTATCACCAAGAAAGGGAATAAAAGAGCCTTCTTCACAGACACAGCTTGATGGCACGGAGTGAAGTAACAATTTGTGGATGCATTCCAGAAGAGGATGTATTCCTCTTCTCTGCTCTAGAGAAACAATGCTACTGCTGTGACAGACCAGCACTAGCCTACATGATCACACCAGCAGTGACATCATTTTCACCTACTCACAGACTTGGAGGAAGCATCTGTAATTAGTCATTCTCTCTTGTATTCCAAGACATGTCTGGTTTTCTTCTGGCATCTCTCTTCAGTTCATGGTTCATGCCTCCTGGGTTGAGTATTTTTAAGTACCAGTCATTTCCCTTTTCTCTCCCTCCTACTTCTGGCTTGGCACTTCACTGCTTCTCTCCCCAGGAATGCTCCTGCTGGGAGGTGACTGACTGGAGCACTGTTGGCAAACATGATGAATCCAGAGACTCGGAGCCTGAGGAGTTACATTTCTAGAGGAAGGAGCTCCCTTTCCACATGCAGTAGTGGCTCTGGTCACAACGAGGTGGAAGATGCAGGTGAAACCCACAGTCACACTCACATTGGCAGCTACATCCCAAATTAGCCAAAGGAAAGCAAGTGCCTGAAGCTTAGGGCAGGATGTGGCTGCCCTGAGGTAAACCCTGAGCGCTTTCACACCAACCCCTGTCCTCAGAACAGCCCTGACAGGTAACATCAATGCTGACCATGGATTCAAGGGTCCAGACTAAATACCATCATGTTTTGCCATCTTCTTTCAACCTCTCTGAGAATATGAGGACTTTGTATTCATTTATTTTAATTCTTCTTTCTCTAGACACAGGAAAAATGTTCTCTTTCATCCCCTTGCGCCCTGCATTCCCATTGCTGCTTCCCTTCATCCAGTAATTGTTAAAATAATTCTTTTTTCCAATAAAGCATCTTGTGATTCCTGTTTCACCCTACTTTCATGTAAAGGTTTGCTCATATGTCCAAAGAATTGGGAAGATGCCTGAAATCCCTCTAATGCATACTATATGTAAACTCTGTTTTTCCTGTTTTGCTTGGTATTTCTGCCTGAAGGCATTGGGAGAAATCAAAAGGTCATGTGTTAAAGAAATCAGGCAAGAAAAGAAAGCAGTTGACCAGCAAAGAGGCACCTTCTTAAGTACAACAGCCAGGTGCAGAGCTGTGGGAAGAAACTTCCCAGTTCCTGGACTGGAAAAGATCTGCTGAGGCTGGGAAAAGGAAAATGGAGGGACACACACAGACCTGTCAAAATATCTGCCATATGTAAAGGCAGGGGCATATTCTGTGTACTTGGAGGTGGTCTGAGGTATGCAAGGTGAGGCTGCCCTTTTGTGAGTGGAAACACTGACAGAACAGGGACTGGCACAGAGAAATCTCCTTTGGTTCTGTGCTTGAAGCTGGCAAAGCACAAACTCTTCAGCCACAGTCAGAGTTCAGCAGGGTTGTGGGGAAGGTCAGCTGGAGGGAGAGACAAAGCAGAAAATGGCCCAAGGCAACACATGAGCAGCAAGGCAACTGCAAGAGCTCTGGAAAGCAAAAAAGAAGCAAGTCCAGGTATAAGGGATCAGTTACTTCGGGGGTCTGGAGAGTGGTGACCCTTCTCCCATGCAACTTCCCAAATCACATCTTCCCAGCACCTTCAGGAAGTCCAACCCCTCCCCTCAGTCTTCCTTCCTAGCTGTTCATCCCATTCCAATCCCTTCCGCTCTCCCTTCCCCTCATGTGGTGGCCCGGTTCAGCCATTCACCTCTGCAATGGCAAAATGCTTTGGGACACCCTGACTTTGGCTCTGTTGCCTCTTCTAGCCTCCCTCCACTCCATCTCCTGAAATTTCCTGTATTTCCTTTCTTTTTCAGAGATGGGGGCTCCTGCTGTTTTGTCTCTGGCTATTCAGACCAGTGTTGTTGAGGTAAGGAAGAAACAGAGCCTGAAAGAAAAGTCTCCTGTGCATGCAGGGACACTTTTGTTTGCTTGATATATCTCAAAAAATGTTTTAGAGATTACACATAAAATACTTTTAAAAATGTATTAAACACACAAAACATAACTCTTGTCCAAGATCAAAAGAAATCTGTTTTCCCAGACACAATGAAGCAAAGAGTGTAAAAACTGTATTTCAGTCATCACTAATACATATTCTTTTTTCCCAGCAGGGGATTGGAAAACTGGATCCCATATAACCCAGGTGGAACTGGGAAAACAATCTCCTCAGAACCAGGTTCTTTTCTACCAGTAGAGTGGTGTGTCATTGCAGAGTAAAAAATGCAAACCACTTTCTCTCATAAAGGAATGGTGAGCACCGAGTGCCCTCCTCTGGCTTTTCAGATTCTTGCAGAAATGTGAGAAAATTAAGACCAATTCTAAGAATGTTCCTCAACTCCAGATACTTGGGCCAAGAAACTGATGGGAAACTCATGCTGGGGAGACAGAAAGAAAGGGAAGGATGGGAAGGGAGAGAGGATAACACCAGGGTGACAGATTTTATTTCAGAGATGTCATTCATCCATTTGTCTATCTCAGGTATTTCTAAAGTGCTGCAGGATGTAAGCAGTTAGCACAACAGAAATTTACAGTATTCTACATGCTACAGCTGGCAGGAGCATTTGGGCACCAGCTGGTGACCACAGGTGTGGGATGGAGCATGCTCTGCTGGAATTACAGTAGCTGATTTGCTTGTTCCAGTAGCCTCCCACTGTTGCCCTGAGGGAGGAGGTGGCTGGTGGAGAAGCCAGCAAGGTGGCTGCTGTCAAAGTGAACCTTCTGGTTATTGCCTTTTTGCACATCCCCAAGAGCACCTGAATTTGGCTCATGAGTTTATGCTGCTCACAAAGTGATTAAATCCCTGGAAGAAGAGGAGCACACCCTGTAACTTCTGCAACAGCAAAGGAAGGGTTGGTACCCAGATTCTCCTCTCTAGCTACATGACCACAAAGAGTAAAGGGCAAGCAGGCCAGGGGGAATGAATTATTTCAGCCAAGTGACACTGAACAGGCAAAACTAACAGTGGCTGTGGAAAGGAACTCCAGTTATGTGCTCAGACTGGTGAGCAATCCCATCCTGGCTGCTAGGGAACAGCTGTGAACCCTAAGGCCACTTCGACTTGGCATAGTTTAAAATAAATTAATAAAGATCTTGGAAATAAATCCTTGTCAATCCTTTTAATTTATAGAGCATTGCTAAGTATACACAGCACTTCACAGAGCATGGAGAAAGGAAAATAAATGCCCTGAGAGTTGCTGTGAAGGGGCAGACACCTCTCACAAGGAGGGGTCAGAAAACACCTGCACCTTGGCCTTGTGGCAAATGGCATCTGATTCTAGTACCAGGGAAAGAGGATGAGGGGGCCTTGGGATGCAGAACTACCCCCAACAACCCCCTGCACAATTCCAGTCCATGCCTGGGGTGTGTTGGGAGGAGGTGACTAAAAAGGGCAATGTGGGCCAAAGGCATCCCTATGTCCAGCTGTCTGTAATCCAGGGGACTAAACTTTGACCAATCACTCCCTTGTCAACTACACCAGAGCACTGAGTGCCACATCCAGTTGTTCCTTGGACACCTCCGGGGCTGGGAACACCACCTCCTCCCTGGGCAGCCCCTTCCAGTGTTTAATCACCCTTTCTGGGAAGAAATTCTTCCTGATGTCCAACCTGACCCTCCCCTGGCACACCTTGAGACTGTTTCCTCTCATTCTGTCCCTGTTTCCTGGGAGCAGAGCCTGACCCCCCCAGATGCCTCCTCCTGCCAGGGAGTTGTGCAGAGCCAGAAGGTCCCCCCTGAACCTCCTTTTCTCCAGGCTGTGCCCCCCAAGCCCCTCCTGGTGCTCCAGCCCCCTCCCCAGCTCCGTTCCCTTCTCTGGACATGCTCCAGCCCCTCAGTGTCCACCTTGCAGTGAAGGGTCCAGAGCTGGACACAGGATTCGAGGTGTGGCCTCACCACTGCCAAGTACAGAGCTGTCCTGCAGCCCCTCCTCTGCTGTGCAGCCTTCACAGGCTCCCTTGCACTGCCACATTTTTCTGTTTTCTCCGTTGTTCTCTCCACCTGACACTCCCCGGCATCTCTTATATCACAATTGTCTCTGATTCCTCCCTTCATTCTGCCTCCAGAAAAAAAAAGAAGGCTCTGGGGACACCTTTTTGTGGTCTTTCAATATAAACAGTTTTCTCTCCATCTTTCTTGTAGGCTCCCTTCAGGTACAACACTGGATAAATCTTACCTGTCTTTTCAGAATTTACCAATGTTTTAAGAACCCTCTGGCTTTTCAGGTGGGACATTTTGGACTTATCCCATGGCTTCAGGGGGTTTTATTCTGCCAGCCAGCCCTGGCAAGACTGCGAGCGATGTCCACCTGCATTTGAGTGAAATGCAGTTTCCTTGAGTACCCAGGTGGTGGCAGATTTGGAATATATTAAATCAGTCCTTTCAATCTGTTTTGCAATGGAACTGAACTGTTCCTACATGGGTTAAAGATGAAATTGTTACTCTTTCATACCTCTGAAGCCATTTAAATGGCTTCCATTTAAAATGGAAAATCTATGCTTTTGAGTATGATTAGTCCCTAAACCAAAGTTATCTGCTATCTGCTGTTCTTATCCAATTTCTGCTAAATCAAACTTGATTGACTAGACTGGTTGGGGAAAGGGTATTTATGATTTTGTCTACTTATTTAAACTGATTAAGTGATATTGATTTAAAGTATCTGTGTGTGGATTTAATTCCTGTGTCTGCTATACCATGTAAAATACCCACAGTATTTACTAATATTTCCTTAGAATTTAGGGGGATATGAGCACATTAAGTGACACGGAGCTGCCAGAGGGAGGATGGGCACAGAGGATGCCTGTGACAGTTTATTTTCTTGCTTTTCTACATGCCAAGGAACTTCTTTGTTTTAACCATTTCTTCCAATCCAGCAGCTAATCTGTGACTGCTGTACAAATTTCCAAGAAGGACAAATACAGGATGAATATTTTGACTTTCTTTGGGTTTGTGCAGCATTCCCTGGTTTTTGCTCCTGTGGGCGTCCCAGCAGCGCCACTGGAGCTTATGCTGTGCTGATATTCACCATGGCTTTTGAAGCCTTTCCTGAGTCTGTGCTTCCCATGATAGATTCTCCTGTCCTGCAAGCATGGTCTACCATCACAGAAAACTAAATCCTCTGCCTTTGAGAAATCCACTTATTATTGCTTGAAAAACAAGCAAATCCTCAAAACCAGGGAGCCTGCCAAAGTGCAAAACACATCGACAATATACGACCCAAACCAAAATGCATGGAGTAAAAATAAACATGGTAAATCAAGCTTTAATCCTAGTCTTAGCCACCTTTGATGCTTTTCCAGTTGTTTGTTCATCACAATTTTTCAAGTGTTTCCAGGCAGCAACCTCATTCATTCCAACCGCCATACTGTGTGTAGCCATGCTTTGTCCAATTCCTCAGTTTCCTTGGGAATGTTCTGGGCTCATTTTTTGTCCTGGAGATTTTGGAAAGCTGAAATTTGGGCCATATTCAATTACAAAAAGGCAAAACCATGCAATAAATCACACTAGAGTTTATTGCCTATGAAAGTGCTTCCCACTTGAGGGAACTGCATTAATGCTGCTCTAGACTGAAAGTTGTTTGTGACAGGAAACATCGGTTCACTTTGTATTTGTACTATATCCAAGTACAGTTGTGTCTCTGCCCAATTCAAGGTCCCGAAGAAGCTACTGTTGTGCAAATGAAACACAGTTGTAGATCCCCACCTGCTGGGTTTTTCATATATTGCAGCTAAAATTAGACTGAACCACTGATTTTGAGAGGAAAAATTAATTTTGGCCATAACCCCTACTTGTTAATGAAAGAACTGCATATGATACTCAAGCTGATGAACTTGTTATCCTCTGGTGGCTGTGCCTCGGGCACCTGCACATTCCAAATAACTCTGCTGAGATGGACAAGCAGCCAGTTTGGCCTGGGTTGGAAGGGACCTCAAAGATCATCTAGATCCTGCCATAGGGTCTTCATCAGGGAAGATGAGTTGCAACACAGCCTTATCTCTATTCTCTATTTAAGCTCTGTGTAAGTGAAGGGCAAATGCACAGCTCTTTCCCTTGCTGTTAAGTTTTATAATTTGGCTCAATTTTTCAGAGATTAATGAGAGAAGAGTATGATGAGTTAGAACCAAGGCTGCTTAAAGAAACAACATACCCACTCTCTGAATCAGAACCCCTGCACAACCAACTTGATAAACTGCTTGTTTCATAAGAACCTGTTGTTAAAACTGAATGAGGGTTTGGAATATGAGACATCTCAAATTACCACAAAAGATGTCCCATATACAGCTGCTGAACTGGCTAAACTGAAGAGGGAATATGGTTGGGAATGTGCTGAATTTATCTGGAATTGAGTGTCGCATAACCATCCATAATGCCTCATCCTCCACTGAGGAGGCACAAGCTGAGATGAAAGAAATAAGTGATCAAGCTGCAGAATTATTTCAGTCTATGCAACCACGAGCCTGGTTTGATGGATTAAAATCTGGATCATGGGTTACTACCCTGATAAGGCCTTTAGGGCTTACAGGATGGAGAAAATGGTTAGCACAAACTGGAGTTGCAATTGTCACGGGATTTGTATTTTTAATTGTTGGCATTAGCCTAGTTAAGTGCATGATAACACACTTATTTATCCTTGGCATTTTCCACTTTTCTATGTTCTCTTTTTCTTTCCTTCTTCATGAAGAAAAGTTGAATTACTGCTTTGGATCCCAACATTTAACCTCATTTGTGTTTTAATCTCACTTTTGGGTGTGTTGAGAACCTAATTCCTTTCCACAGCTATGGATCGAGGCAAAGCTTGCCTTTTTTTCCTGCAGAGTACCAAAAAATCCCACAAGTTAAGTGATGCAGAGTGGACATGTCTTCCCCATCATCACTAATGAACGATCACTTTCAGCCCTAAAAGTCTTGGGCAAGGCCTTCAAGACCTTTGTAACCTTTAGAATATAATGGAGGAACAATGTCTTATATGCAACCACATCACAAAAACCACAATGTAACTTAGCTGATATAATTATCCTTGTCTTACATGATTAAGAAACCAGGATCCAATCCAGATTATAAAGACTGCTGGGCCAACATCCACATCAATCTTTAAATTCATGGATCCACATTAAGACCTCGTAGATGTCATACAAGTCCCCAGGATTAATATTTCACGTTGGCTGTCTCTCTTTTTCCAGAGTTATCTTGCCATAATAAATTGTGTGATTAAGGTGTGGTATGTGGTTGTCTGTTAATTCTTTATTATTCTACTTGTTGACTTCCATTCACTACAGAAACACCTCAATTATCTGCCTAATTTCATAATTTCCTCAGATGCACTTTAGTCAGCAAACTTTTTCAAAATTCTCTCCTGCTGTCAGCTTAGTAACAACTCCATGAGTTGTTTTATTTTTCTCTGAAGAAAAGAAAATGCTTCTGAAGACTGACAGGTTAAAAGCAAAATTGGGCAAATTAGCACCAGTTTTACAGATTTGGAATTCCAGCTGCTTCTCAAAAAATTGCCCTCAATTTCCTGCATTTTCAGATCATTATTTCTTACACTTGTACCATTCTGTTGTCATTATTATTATTATACAAAGAGAAGAAAATGAAGCTTGCTGAGGGATAAAAAGAAAAGTTAATGGCTAAGTCCCCTGGCCTCGTTATGCATGAGCAGGTCCAGAGTCAGTGAGATCTCCCAGACATCCACAGCACACGTGGGCTGTGGGTTTCTCCAGAGAGCAGCTCGTGTGCTCTGGGCAGGGAAAGTGGATCAGCCCATCCTCCTTCTAGCCAGGAGACCTCCAGATTTCTGATCAGCAGAGAAAGGGAAAACCCAGACAAAGGCTGCCAGGACCGACAGCTCTGGCTAGCCTTGGACTCCCAGGGGCCACTTCTACGTAACTCCTTTACAGAGGAGAAAAGCTCACCAAAGATTCATTTCTAACAAGAGTGGAATATTTTAGTAATGAACATCATAAAACCAACTGGAATACAAACTTCAACCATTGATTTCATGCGGGGATTCTGCTTTAAGCAGAATGGCATTAAACATCAAAAAAAGCTATGAACAGTACCCCTGAGTTTCCATGGAATAGTAGCAACTCTTACTGAAGCTCTGAAGCCTGGAGACACAGGACTCTGAAATGCTCAACTGATGGAAATCACACCTCAAATGTGCCAGTACCAGATCACATTGAAGGGATGCCCTTTAAGACCGCTCAATTTGGCTTAAATTAATATCCTGATGAGTTAAATCTAATCCAAAATCCCACACAGTAAGGACAAGTGTGTTATTTTCACAGTCTGTAGTCACACAGCAAAGGTGTCATACCTGGCCCCAGAGTTTTATCTTTAGGACAGAATGTGACCTCGTGTCGACAGGAAGATGACTTGTTAAGAAAAATAGTGTTTTCCATTCTTTAAATCTACACCTTATTTTATTAATTACTAAGAGTGCATCCTTTTAACAAGGTAACATAAAAAACACAAGAACAAACCACAAAACTAACCATGCACAAACACAGCATCGGTTCAAGAGAAAGAGTTTTTGGCAAAGGTGCAAGCCCCAAAGTTTCTTTATCCCAGTTCAAAGGTAATTGAGCTTTTTTGCACTTTTGAAGCTTAAAGGTTCTGACATTGCCCCAAGCCTGTCAGTGATGGAAACAATGAGGAATACCAGACCAACACGTCTTAAAACTCCACACTTTCCAACTCTGACACGCCCAATGTCAGTCTTACAGGAAAAAAAGAAAAAAAAAAAGAAAAGAAAAGAAAAAAAAAGTTTCCTCTGCTGTTTTCACAAGATGATACACCTGAGTCTCTCAGTGTTCCTCCTCAAACAGTAATTATTTACCCCACTCCTACCCCTGATTAATACGTAACAGCCAAAACCATATAATAATCCAAACAGGATATGACAGTATCTAAACCCAGGCTCGACTGAGCTCACCTCTGAACAAAAGAACAAGTGCCCTATAAACCAATGTGGCTTTTCCTCATGAACTCTTAGTAAGCAAGGTAGACCTGAAAGGTGGTATTTTGTTGAGGGTTTTTGGTTTGTGTTTTCAGTTGGGTTTGTTTCTTTTAAACAAAAAGCAGAAAGTATTTTTTCTCATTTAAGCAGTGCTGCTGGCATAAGAATCAGCTAAGTCAAGGACTTCCTAAGGGAAGGAAGCTTTTGCAAACGGATGCTGGGAATAGGGGTGCAGTTAAACTGAACATCTTTACGTAAGCATCTTGCTTCCCTCTATATAAACCAGACTTCACAGGAGATGCTTAAAGCATCCCTGAGGACTTTTATCATTAGTTTCAGCTCATTAGGAGAGATACAATTGCCCAAGTACATGCTGAAAGACATATCAGGTACAAAATACACTCAAGTTTTATGCATTATCTTATACATGAATGTTGCACTTCACTGCACCCCAGTGATAACAATCTCCTGAGCTGCCTTGACAAAGGTCATTCCTGGCAAAAATCCCTGCAGGCTACAAGGGCAGGAATTTGATCAACTGCTGCTTCCTGATTCATCTGAGTGTACAGTCACCACCTCCATAGACACAACAACTCCAATACCACAGCCCCGAGTGACAGAAGGGTCCAGAACAGTCACACGTGTTTACACTGGACATGTTCACAGCACAACGCTGAGCAAGCTGCAGAAACCACAGCATCTTGAGAGACTGGGAGCTGAGGTGCATGCAGAGCTCCAGAGGCAGATGAAAGGGGTAAGGTACTGGCACCTTCACAGGAGAGGAGACTGCTGGGATTAAGAAGGGGGCAAGAAATGGATGCTGCTGCAGCCATCTGCTGTCCTAGCAGGAGTCCTAAGCTATAAACATTGGAATTCAGGAGAGCATTGCCTGGGAGCAGTGTATTCAGTTGCTTCTGAATTTCCTGAAGTACTTGCAGCTGACTTCGCTGATTCAGGAGAAGCATATCCATATTTTCCCTCATTTTCTTCACTGTACAAAGAGAAGGGAATGTTAATACCTGCTATGTAAAAACACAAAGCAATTTAGAAGCCTCCTTATACTTACACTCTTCAGAAACAAGATTCCAGTGATCTGTCTCACTTTCCTCTGCATCACGCTTTTGCTCTTCTTTCTGAGGCAGAGATGTAAATTCAGGTTGGTTTGCATCTGAAAGGAAGACAGTGCAAGTCAAGAGTTGCAAGGTCTGCATTCCAAACACGGCAGCTCAGCAATAACCCTTCCTTCCTGTCACCCACATCTTAAAATTCAAACTTCATTCAAGTCACACATGGTCCAAACTAAACCAAAACCAAAGACTATGCAGATACAGTGGTTTGGGGTTTTTTGAGGGGGGGGGGCACAGGGAAAGGAGGAAGCAGAGCCAGAGCAAGGAATCTGTTAAGGAAAAGGGCAGTTGAGATTTAGTAAAAATTGGTTTATATATGCATACTTTCTTTAGAAGCAGATATTAGACTAATCTGATACTACTTAGTGTCCAACTGACAGGGCAAAATGAGACTTTTCTTCAGGAATTATAAACTCTTGCATCTTGGAAAAGCCATGAAGGAAAAAAACAAGCTTTAGGAATGTAAGGTTCCATGCTTAGGGCTCCTTAGCACAATTACTAGGCCACTTGTCTGTATGTATGGACTGAGGTGCCTCAAACCCTACATTAACAATTCAGTTTTGCCATTCCACTACCAACTGGATTATAACTGCATCATTATTCCCACTGTTAAGGTGAAAGGCTCGTTTTTTTAATCCCCAGAGGAAAACAAACAAAAACAAGTAAAAAAACCGACCAAACAAACCACAAAAACCAAAGAAAAACTTCACACACAAAACATCTGCTTCTCATGCCAACACTCAGAACAATTCTATGGGTGTCTAGGCAAGATTCAAGATGAAAACTTAAAACATTTTTGACCAAAGATAAAGGGGACTGCCCATGGAAAGGTAGAACAACAGAGAAAAACACCCCACAATGCCAGTTTTTAATCCCTGAGTTTCTGGTCATTACTAGAACATGAAATATTGCCAAATCCAGAGAATTCCCTACTTGAAACAATCCCTTTGTCTGACAGCCTGTGCTGTGCTAAGAATATTCCAGAGACTTCCCACTGCAGACAACAAAAAGTTAGGATTCGATATCCACATAACAAAAATTACCTGTTAGAGATTACCAAGGCACGGTTTTACAGTCAAAATTCCTTGCACCTCCCTAAGCCTAGCACTTTGGTGGCTGAGCACTTCTGAAGATGTAAGGCTTGACATCAGGAAACACTATGAACCAGTGAGATCTTTATTTTTAGTGAGGAATTAGTGGGATCTGAGAGCTTTGGGGAGTCTAAGGTGCCAGGCAACCTTCATGGTTAACACCTAGATTTCAACTTCAGCTTTTTCAAGGAACTTCCTCAGATGACAGATAAATGCATTATATAAGAGATTGAAGAAAACAAAAAAAGGTAACAATACCAAACTAACCAACCCCCAACACTCATATCCAGAGCAAGGAGGAAGAAGTGTTTAGGAAGAACCAGACACCAGAACATTTCACATATCCCCTGAGGTTCTGCATAACTTGAAATAAACACAATTCAGTTACCTGAGGTGTATTCACTGGGTCTCTCTCTCAGATGTTGGTGTCTGAGTAAGTCTGAGCTCACACTGAAGCTATTTCCATGCTCTGAACGCCTATAGGGCTTCTCATCTGTATGGACTCTCTGATGCTGCAGCAGAGCTGTGTTCCCACTGAAGTTCTTTCTGCACATGGTGCAGGAAAAGGTTTTCTTTTTCAGATGGGTTTTGTGGTGAGCGAGGAGGCTCGAGGCACGGCTGAAGGTTTTCTCACATTCCTTGCACTTGTAGGGCGTTTCCCCTGTATGGACTCTCTGGTGAACCACCAGGCTGGCCTTCCTGCTGAAGCTCTTCCCACAGTCTGCACACACAAACACCTTGTCTCTTGTGTGGATTTGCAGGTGGGTCAGGAGCCTGCAGTGCCGTTTGAAGCCTTTCCCGCATTCTGGACACTTGAAGGGTTTCTCCTCCCAGTGTGGTTTCTGGCCATCAGTGCTGAGGACGAATTTCCTGGAGTCTCTTTTTTGGTGGGGGGAATCATCACAGGTTGCCCCTCTCTCTGGGCTCTGGGCTGCAGGTACCTGAGGCAGTTCCTCTTGCTTAAAGCCTTCAGGGAAGCCTTTCTCCTCCTCTTTGTCCCCCAAAACGCTGTCCCCTGATGGAGCAAGAGACTCATCTTAACACTCCTCTTTCCCTGAGGCAGGTAAGCTGCTCCTTGTAAAATAACTTAATTTCTTAAGCCTAGCTTCAGCTTACACCAGATTCCCCTTTCTCAAAGGAATGGAAATTCTGAGGATTGAGACAAAAAAGGAGAGAAAAGTGGCAAACGGAAGAAGAGAAAAGTAAGAAATGTTTCTCTTCGTTCCTCTCCCCATTTCCTTGAACTTCTTCCCTTCAGAGAATGGCAAAACGAAGACTGCCAAGATGAAGGAAGAAAAAGAACATGCTGAAACATCTCACCCATCCCAAATATCTACTTTTAGCTATTTGTTCCCGCAGACTTTGTTCAAAAGCTTTCCAGGCTGCTAAATTAGCATCAACCCACTGTTTCAGAGCTGGGCATTTGGGTGGGGATCTTTCAGCACAAAAGAACCCATTTAACCTTCATTAGGCAAAACCAGCAGGGAGATTTAGGTTGTTTCTCACTTGTGCTAGTTCATACTTACCGAAAAGAGTTAAATTATGTCTTTTGCTGGTCGGCACACCAGGTGTTTTTCTCTATCACAACAACAGTTGTAAGTACAATAAGAATACTGTATATTTATGCATTAGAAGCTGAAGGGCTCTTCATTGATTAAAAAAATTAGCTAATTCCCAATTAACAATCTGTTTTCATAGCTAGATCTAACACAACATTTACATTCCTTGCAATGACAAGCTAAATCAATTGCATTCTAAAGAAACTCACCAGAAACATTCAAACATGTCCCTTTCGTTCCTAAGGAATGCAACTTATTTCACAAGTGAACATGCACCATCATACACCCCACAGTAAGCTCTAGTTATTTTATTTTGATGGCTAGATCTTATATTTACAGCACTTCAGCATTAACAGAATTATAAGGATCACCTAATGAACACTTAGCCAAGACTGATTTTTGCAACCAACTTCAGGTGTTTACTATTAATTCAAGCAGAGGATTTAGCAATTAGCATCACTGATCTAGAATTAAAATAGTACTCACACATTTAACATAAAAAGTTTGTTTAATCCACTAAGAAAACCAAGCCAAACCAGGCTTTCTACACTCAAGATAAAAATCTGCAGGGTAATTTCAGTCCTAGCTCTGTGACACCAAGGAATAAAATTCTTAAGTGATGTGTCCTCGAAGAGACAAAATGTTCTCTGTTTACATGGCCATGACTACCAACATCTATATAACAGCAATAAAATAAGCAAACTTGCTGAGAGAGGGAGTCTTCTCTCGTATGTCAAGGAATTACACCCAAGAGGGAGCGTTCTCCCAGAAGGAAGAAGAAGGTTCTCTCTGGCAGGAGCACTCATTCCTCACGCTACAGCCACGAGGCTGATTGTTCCCCGAGAGCACTGCGGGTCTCTGACAGTGACACGGGAACAAAGAACCCTCCATTCCCACCCACACCCAGAGCTGGGCACTCACGCACTTTGGATGCAGCTCCACAACTCCCTCAGACTCTCCTCGCCTGTGAGAAATCCTGGCAAAGGGAAGTGTGCTGGCTTCCCGTCGCTCCTAGTGCACCGTATTATCTTATTTTAAAAGAGGACCCATAAAACCGCACTAAGAAGAAACTTAGAACACCATGCAGCCTTGCCTCGGCCTGGCATCCCGGGGCAGAGCAGCCGGCCGAAGGGAAGGAACGACGGCACCACGGGCTGGAGTGCCACGCGTCCCTGCGGGATTTACTAACAAGAGTTTACATCTCACCTGGGTATCCTGCAGTGTCACTCCTCCCAGGGCTCTGGAAAACGGAAAATATGGACTCCATTGCTGGCTCCATCTAGAAGAGGAAAGGACACGGAGAGTGGAACCTTTTCCAGCAGATGGGAGCCGAAGGGGAGGGGCGGACGCGGGTGCAGCACACTTTGGCTGTGCCCGGCCTCAAAGGGGCAAACCTGCCCACGCCACCGAGCCCCCCGGGACAGAGAGAGCAGCCCTTCACAAAGACCTGAAACTGGGTGACTCGTCAGCTTCATCCAGAGACCACTGTGATAATAAGCGCCTCCTCCTAAGCTCAGTCTCCCCGGGAAGCACCGACCAGACCGCGTACCCGTCTCACCCTGCCGGCCTCCCCTGGTGCTGCCCGCCACGCTTTAACCCCCGGGCCCGCGGGCGCTGTGCCCTCCCCCGGGGCCGCTCCGCCCTTTCCCGAGCCCCGGGCCGGCTCCGCGCCTCGCTCTCCCGTGCCTTCGCTTCGCCCCGGACCCGCTGCCGGTGCTCCCAGTGCCGTCGGCTCTTCCCGGCACATCCCAGCGCTCCTGCCCGGGGCCGAGATCCATCGGAGCTGGGGCGGCCCGGCCCGCGGGGTTTCACTGCCGCTCCCTCAGCCTGCGGGCGGTGGGAGCACCGGGCGCTCCTCGGTTCGCCCTTCGGCATCGACACCCCTGGAAATCCGCCGGGAGCTTTTCCTTCGCTGCTCCGCGCGGGTCCATCCCCACATTCGCTCGCTGGGTTCCTCCGCAAGGAGCTGACCTGGCAGGGGGTGCAGCTCGGCAAGGGGAGCCAGGGCATGGCTCAGCGGGTCCCACCTCCTGCCCAAGCAGGGCTATCCCAGAGCACACGGCACAGGACTGTGCCCAGAGGGGTCTGGAATATCCCCAGTGAGGACACTCCACACCCTCTCTGGTCTCTGTTCAGGGCTCGGGCACTGCCCAGGACAGCAGTTCTGCCTCCTGTCCAGGGGGAACTTCCTGGGCTCAGTCCCTGCCCGTTGCTCTGGTGCCATTGCTGGGCCCCACGGAGCAGAGCCTGGGCCCTGCCCTGAGCCCTCCCTGCACACAGGGACACCCAGGGCTGAGGGCCCCTCTCAGCTGGGGCTCCTCTCGAGGCTGGACAGCCCCAGCTCCCTCAGCCTTTCCCTGGCACAGATGCTCCAGATCCTTGACTGGTCTCTGGTAGACGTGCTCCACGAGCTCCATGTCCCTCTTGTACTGTGGAGCCCAGAGCTACTGGGCCAACTACTACAATGACAGTAATAAAATCATACTTGGGTAGAAATCCACAGATTTATGCCCCAAGTTCTCATCTATACACCACCCTTACTGATGAGCCTCCGGGCTCACTGAGGGCTCCTGCTGAGCCCAGGGAAGCTGCCAGGACCAGCTCCAGCCTCCCATTCCCCCTGTGGTGTGGCACTGACACCATGGTTGCCACAACCCACCCAACCAGGACAGTCTGGAGCTATGGAGGGCCCAGGCTCTGCTCCGTGGGGCCCAGCAATGGCACCAGAGCAACGGGCAGGGACTGAGCCCAGGAAGTTCCCCCTGGACAGGAGGCAGAACTTCTGTCCTGGGCAGTGCCCGAGCCCTGAACAGAGACCAGAGGGGGTGTGGAGTGTCCTCACTGGGGATGTTCCAGATCCCTCTGGGCAAAATCCTGTGCCGTGTGCTCTGGGATGGCCCTGCTGGAGCAGGGACGTGGGACCAGATGTGACCCACTGTGGTCCCTTCCAGCCTGACACATCCTGGGATTCTGTGCCCCTACTATAAGTATATTAATACTACATTTTGGAGTAAAAGGGAGGTTTGCTTGAGAGGTTGAAGGACCTGGAATTGTTGAATTGGGGGAAGGGATGCCTTTGAGGAAGGTACAGGAGAGACCTAATAGCAGCCTTACACTACTGGCAGTGTATTGAGAAGATGAAGCAAGGGACACTGATCATAAATTGATACAGGGAACATTCCTACCATATGCCATGAAAATAATATCTCCCCAGTACGATAGAAAAGCACAGGAATGGGAGAGCCAGAGAGCTAAAGAGGTCTCCATCCTCTGAAGTTTTTAAGACCTCACTTGACAAAGCTCTGAGCAACCTTGTCTGAATTCCATATTGACCCTGCCTTGAGTAGGACTTTGGATCAGAAACCTGCTGGAGTCCTTTCCCACATGACTGGTTTTGTGAGTCTGCAAAACAGAATGGGAACTCCTCACCTGATAGCTGTGGTATATCCATTATCAAATGGATATACCATTTGATAATGGATATACCACAATCAGATATCCCATATCCATTTGGGAACCTCTGCAAAATAAAACTTGGAGAAGACATTGTCCAAACTCTAATTCTACGAGTGGAGCAGAGCTGCTGCAGTGATCTACTAAACTAGAGCTGACACAGCCATTCCTGGTGCTGGATCCCTATCCCAGAGGGTCATTGCTGAGATCTTGAAAGGGATGTAATAAATCAGGGGCTATTGCTGGAAATGCTGTGGATACAGAAAATCCTGACTGATCTAGCCACCCCAAAGAGGAGCGTAAACCTTTGTTGCATTAGATGCTGTTGGTTGCCAATAGACCTTTACGCAGCATCCTAATAAATCAAATTCTAGCAAGGTCTGTTCTTCCCTGCAGGGAAAAAGGGAAGCCTAGATGAGCTAACTTCAACATGTTCAAAGTTGGTGAAAGGATTAATATTTCCAGGTTCTAAATGAACCTGGCCTATAGATATTGAAGTGATGAGTGTAATAGAAAAAGTAATAAAGAAATTAATTATTTTCTTGGTCTAGCAGAACTTGAACTCTGTGGTGTGATAGCTTGTACTACCAGGTAATAGAGGTGCAAAAAAGATTTTGAAGAGTTTTCTGCATCATCCTTCAAGTTCACTAAAGAAAGCAGTGGCCCTTCATGCAAAAATAGTGTATAAATCATAAAAGACCCTGTCATAATACATCAGTGGGTTAGAAAACATTGCTCTGGTATTTTATCATTTTAAATTCTTGAGTTTGGGAAACTAATAATGTTCATTTATATAAAATCCTTTCAGGACTGTATCTCAAATTAGACAACTAAGTCTACATTAGACGTCCATGTAAGTATTTTTTATTTGAAAGACATTATTTTCACTGACTTAAGGAGGAGCCTTGGGTTTCAATTTCACAGGAATATTCTGAGTTCTGTCTAGCCTTGTTCCCTGCACTGTTTACAGCCTTCCCACCATGAGGTCAAGGTTTTAAAGAGCCTACCCTGTATCCCAGCATTCAAATCCTTAATGAATCTGTTGAATCCTCTCATCTGGGGTTGCACATAATATAACTTCCCAGGTTAGCACTGAATTGCAAATAAGTATTGTGATTTTCTGTCAGGTTTTGCATTAATTTTGTAGTATCCTTGTCTCAGCTTGTTCGTGAGAATGATTATGTGAGATAAAAACTTTTTAAAGCACAGACTGTATGCCATCTTCAACTCCTCTGCTTTTAACAATGCCTCTGACTCTATTGTAAGAGAAAATTTGATGTGACATAATTTGGCTTTAGAATTTCACACTTTTATTCTTTTCCTTTTTAACTGCTATGTGACTGCTAAGTATTTTTCTTGTATTGAATTCAGGTTCATTAAAAATAGCTCCCAGGTTCTTGTCCTCTGATATTTCCTCGGTCTTCTCCAATCTTGTCCATCTTTCCTGACTTCTCCAGGATATCTACCAGCCTACCTCAGCTTGCTCCAACCTAGAGGTGACATTAAAAAAATCTAAATTAAGTACTGTGTAACCTCTTCTCTGTCTGCTCTGAGTTCTTACCCTTTTGATGCTGATATTGTGTTATGTAATTTCTGCTGACCTTTCTAGCAGAGACACAGGTTTTGGTGGGTTTTTTCTGTTGGTTGTCTTTCAATCAATAATATTATAGAATGGGTTTGGACTGTTCTATGTTCCAGTTACTTTGTTGCTGGGCTGTGCTTTCTTTTATTTTCATTTTTAAAAAATACACTATTTTATGTAATCTGACCTACTTGTCACCTCCTGTGCAGTTCCTGTTCATGATTTCAGACCAGTAGGGAAATTTGTGGCTTGTCAGATTTATTCGCTTATCCTTTTTTTTTCCTTTCTGTAGTTTAAGACAGTACATTCTTTAGCAGTTTCTTAAAGGAAATTTAAGTGCACATCTTCCCACTAGCTGTTCTCCAAGGATTTACCTGCCTTGGGATCTTACTGCTGGTTCTCTGAGACTGCAGATATCTAATTTCTGGAAATACAGTCCTTTTTTTCTTGGTGGGTATCCAGTTCTCACCATCTCTTCAGCAGAAGTGAGGAACAGGATTTTGAATTGCTTTTTGTGCCCTGGAGCAGTGGTTGTTGACTGGGATCTTTTCTCTCAGTATTTTGTCTCACTTCTGAGAAGGCAAAATCCTTGTGTTTCACAGTTGTCACAGGATCACTGATGTTGGAAAAGCCTTCCAAGGAAATAAGTAAAACTTTTCAGTGTTTCCAATAGGACATAGCACTTCCAAATAAAATGCCAAATGCTGTAATAGAGCAAGCTGTAAAAAACAATTTACCAGCAGATAATTCTTGCTTTACACACCAAAACATATTTACTATTTTATACTGCTTATTGACTGATTTTATGCTAAGGCTAAAGAGTATCTTGTTTAGAAGAAATACTGATAGAAGCAGGTTTGAATTTGATGCATGTTAAATTGTAGCTAATGCTTTTGCTTGCTTTCATGTTCTGTATTTTGATAATTATGTAATTATGCAAATGAAACCTAGGAAAAAAATTTAGGTTTTTTTTTGTTTCCCCCCGGAAATATTAATCTCACCCGAATGCCAAAAATTAAACAATGAATAAAATAATGTAACTGTTGCTTTTATTATCCCACCACTGGGATTGTCATCTATCACATGCCTAACCTCACATCCTCTCTCCCACCTTTGTCCTTCCTTTCACTGTTACTCATTAAAGCTTTTCATAATCTTGAGAAAGGAGGAACTGCTTGGTCACGAAGCAGGAAAATACCACAGCTTTCTTAGTTCCATCTTGTTATCTCTCACTTTTTTCCTAAATACATCTTAACTTACAGATCTTTATGAATACACTTTGTTATGGGTAAAAGCTTCTGAAAGCAAAATTGCGTTGATTACTGAAGAAAATAGTCCTCTAATATTTCATTCTGCCAGGTTTTGAATGAGATCCTACACAGCTTCTGAAGATTTCTCCCACCTTCATGAGGACCTGACCTCAGCAATGACCACGAAAAAACCGTAAGAAGGATTCAGTTATCTCCTACCTGTGCCAGATGTGCCCTGACCTCTGCTCTGCTCATCCTGCTCCAGCTCTGGACTCACCTGGCACATCTTCTCCATGCAGAAAACAGGGATCTCAGCTCTCCCTCAGAGAGAGCCTCACAGGCAGGGATTGCTGTACCCACCACGCCTGGGCCCAGCATTTGTGACAGCAGAGTGGCAAATCCCTGACTTGAGCCTCACTTGCCTTTTCCAGCTACTTTACCTCATTAGTCTGTTCACTGCTCAATTTGCCCTTGCTGACTAAATCTTAGTTGTTTTTTTTTTGGCATATCCTACATAGCAGCCCTTTATTTATCAGTAAAGTTTCCCCAGAGATGTTAAGTGGTAGCAAACTTCCCAGAGACCTCTACAGCCAGTTGACATCTCTCTTTTCCCAGACTAATTGTCACATCAGCCTCAGGTGGGAGGGGAGTAACAAAATGTGCTAAAATGATCAATAACCTTGGGTTGGGAAGAGAGGACACCATTTCCCCTTAAACTCAGTGTTGCATAAACACAGTCACTGTTGAATAAGTTAATGCTGTTCACACTTTCAAGTAGCCAGTTTTATTTATTACTCTACAATTGTGGTTTTACTGCCTATAGTTGTACATTTTTCATTCATACCTCAAGTTCCAAGATGCCTTCCTTTTTAAAAGCCTGGGGCAAAGAAGAAGATACATATAAATTCACCTGCCTTTCTCTGCAAGTCTGTGCCATACTATAAACTTTCTGTTACTTTCTGGTCACAACCTGACTGCCAGAGGCACCGGGGTACTTGCCTGAATTTTGGGGGCTCCTCAGTGTCTTGCATGGCAAGTATTCAGTGACAAATGACAGTGCCAAAGGACTCATGCTATCAGTAGCAAAACATCGGTCTTTGTCTCACATCTTGCCTGTTTACTGACCCAAATACAGTTACAACCTCTTTCTACAAACATTTTTGCTGGCATTTTCACCAGCCCTCATTTCTCTGCCCAGTTAATATACGTTTAATCCAATGAATTATGTATCATTTTTTGCAGGAGCTTTTCCCAGGTTAAGCCAGTGGCTCTCAAGGGTTTGTATTCTCTGGAGTGGTTATGAGCCCCAGTTGGAGAGGAGGAGCTTGCAGTGAGAATGGAATCAGAAATACAGAGGTCAGGGCACAAGCTGAGGTGGGAATTCCTGTTTGAAAGCCCTCTGCAAAGCTCTCTGAATACCTCGTTCAGGCAACTGGGAAAAGATGGATCACACAGGCAGCTTCAGATCTATTGCCTTGATCCCCTGTTGCCCAGTCTTTTATAGAAGATGCATTTCTTTGCTGTGTACTTTTGTTGTGGCTTTTACATCTCGGGCTGGGTGTTATGTGCTGTTTCCCTGGAAGGAGCAAGTCACCTCTGAAACTGCAGTGCAGGGAGGTGCAGGAATTTCTATCCCCAGGGCATCTGTGGCAAGAGAGGCAGCCGAGTGTGTGCCCCTCTCCTGGCTCTGGATGGGCTCTGGGTTAATTCCGCTTCCTTTGCTGTGGTGTCCATTCCACAGGTAGGGCGTTGAGTCCAGAAATACAATTTATCACTGTCCCACAGCACATTTCACAGCCAAATAATCCTGATAGTTACGAAGTGGGACCTGTGGGCTCAATTCTTAATGAACACCAGTTGTCCTTAGCTGAGGGAGATGAGAAAAATTGAAAATTGGCTGGAATGCCTTCCCCTGAGACCTGGTGCTTATTCTGTCCTGTGACCTACAGTGTATCAGCTAAGGACTTGTCCTACATGACATC
>VZTJ01002259.1:118861-144375 GCA_013397795.1 Orthonyx spaldingii | reverse complement strand
CCCCCCCCCATTTTTGCTTACCTTAAAAAATGACTATTAATGCAATTTCCCTCATACATTTGATTATTTGCCTTGATAATACTGTGCAATTAAAATGTCAGAGGAAAAGCTTTAAATATTGAAGTCTGCAGGTTGACCTTTAAGCCTGTTCTTTGGGAAGAATTCAAACTTTCTTGCTGGTGGCTTTAATTCATGGATGCATCTTAATGGAAAATTCATTTTTTTCTCTCACATTTACATATAAAAAATGGAAAATTATATTTCAAGAATTAAGATTTGCTAACAAAATCAAAGTTATAGCCTTGATGTATGCCCTGGGTTTCAGGACTGGAAATAATTTTCATTAAGGAAAGGGTCACGATAATGCTGTGTCTTTTCCTCTCTTTAAAGACTGCTATATTGCAAGGAAGTGAGAGATAACTACTAGACATTATCTACTCTTGCTTTACATAAAACTAACATAATGAGATGAAGTCTCTATACTTAGAAACTAATTAGGGGTAACACACTCGGGTACAAATGCTGTTCAGGGAAGTTGGCTGGGTTACTCCCAATTTTCCTTTGCTGCAGACCTGTCCCTGTGAGTTTCCACAGGATGCCCATCACAGCAGGACCTTCCCAGTCTTCTGCATCTGGGTTAAAAGTCTCACTGTCACAGCCTTTAAAATTTGGGTTTCCCTCCTGCAGGTGGGGCTGCCGTTCCACCGACAGCTGTGATGCAGATGTGGGCAGATGTGCTGGAGAGGCAGCCTCTGCTCAACTGCCATGGCCAGCCAGGAAGCACCTCCTCTAGCAAACCAAGCAATTGCAAAGTGACCATAGCTTTAAAATATTTTGTTTTATTAAATGTTTCAAATAACATAAACATCATATTAACAATTTTATGGCTGAGGTTCACGTAATTTGTGGTTTGATCATTTTATCTGATTTGAGAGCTCAAAAGATTACGCCTTAACATTAGAAACTCTGTAATTAAGATTTATAACAGGAAGTTGTCTCGTAGCTAACAAGAGGATAGAAATAGCAGGTAGAACCGTAGAAACTCTGGACAGTGGGAGAGTACATAGTTTACTATAAACTGGTGTCTGCCAAGATCATGTAAGGGCAAGAAACCTTTTGTAAATGGCTTCATGTTCATCTGAAAAAACAATTCATAGTTGGCTTTTAAGCAATAGAGAAAAGTGGGATAGTACATCTTTAATTATTCCCCAAATACGCTTTATTTTTTGGGTTTTAATTATCTTAAGTAAATCTGTACCACCTTCATACCAGTATTTAGCACCATGTAACGGGGTGTTCACCACTTATCTTCTGGGGAATGTTATTTGCTCTGTGCTAGAATAAGGGGTCCAGTTGTACTAAAATTGTACTGAAAAGTTCATTCTTGCTTTCAGCGGTAGAACGTCAACGCTGGAAGAGCAACAGCATGCTTTCAACCATGAAGCTGTAGCTTATTTACAAACAAAAGGATGCCCCCCTCCCTCTTTTCCCAGTTGCTTATTCATGATAATGACTCGATGAACAACTACAGGTTGGGTTCCCTTTACACTGGAAATGAGGGTATGTTTGAATCGCTTTGTTGTGAACTGAAGTGGAACAGGACATGCCCAACAAGCACAGCCTGGCATTTCAGGATGAGCCCCACTGCTTTTACCACATCTGTTGTCAGGTGCTGGAAGATGCAGCTGTACACACAGGCAGATGTACTCATGTTTCCTTAGAAAATGGAAAAGAACACATTTCTCCAGGAGGTGGGTAATGGGCCAACAACCTGTGATTTACCATTGTGTCTGTTACCCCTCCCTCCCTACCATGGAAGAATTGTTTCTTAACAAGGAACAGAGGAGGGTGGACGGGTAAGAAATGTTTTGGGGTGTTTTTGGTAACAGACATGCTGGAGATAAACAGCTTTGGTTGTCATTCAAAAGGCAGTTAAAACACGGATTAATTTTTTAATTAATTTTTTAATTAATTAGATATTTGTTGTGGTTTGTTTGTTTGCTTTGTTATCAGTTTAATTAAAAAAGGATACTTGTTAATTGCAAGCTTCTGCCCATTGCTGACAGTGAAATGATATTCAGTGTTTTCTTTCAGATATTTTCCCCAAGGCTTGGGTTTCTTCAGAGCACAAACAACTCCACTGAGGAGCACAAGGTACACCATCAGACATCAGCCACGGCTTGAGGCGAGAAGGAGTTCTTATGCCCAGCTCCCCGTGATGACAATCACAAATGGCACTCAAGGGCCACTGCCACACATCAGCCCCTGCACTGAGGCTTCCTGAAATACGTCCATGCTTCAGACAATCATCTGGAAACACCTCAAGCCACATGAAAATGGATTACGGATTCAAGTTTTCCTGCATGTTACGTGTGTGTTAAGACAAGCTAACAGCTTGATCCGCCCCAGGCAAGGCCAGAACTCTGGAGGCAGCTGCTGGCAATGCTGTGTGGGCTATGAAAGGTCTCCGGAAGAGCAGACACCATCAGCAACGGCTCTGTTTTTCCAACCCAAGCAACTCCTGCTGTTTTTTCGGGGCTGAGTCGTAGCTCTTCTGCGGCTGTTTCCTTCAGCAAAATGCTGAAGAGCCTTAAAATGTCACACCACCGTTGTTCTGAGTGAACCATCTTTTTGTGTTTTCAGAAAACCAGGTTTGGATGTGCTCAGGGAGGCAAAAATCAGATTTTTTGGGACAATACAGCCTGTGCACACAAGTGTGAATGCCTACAGGCATATTGTGAGGAATGCCTGGCATGTGTAGGGAAGGGGCAGGAAAGGTGGGACACTACTCTCAGGAGAGCTGACTGATGGAGGTGTAGCAGCACTGCACCTTTGACTTTTCCAAGACCCAAGCTTTTGTCTGTCATGTGCACAGCCTAAGAACTGTGATCCCCTTTACTGCTGCTTCTCTTTGTCCGTAAGGCAGGCACTTAAAAAGACTTTCAGGATATGAGTTGAATTATTTCCTAATGTTTGAGTGGAAGTTTGTTTCGAAGTGATCTACAGTTTTGGTTTGCTTTGTTTTTTTGCCTTTCCTATGAGAAGACTGCAAGCTGCCTGATGGCCTGATTATATAATCGAGGAAATGCACTCTTCCTGGAGGAATCCCTGCAGCAACCTGCCTCAGCCCCACCAAGGCAGCAAAGTACAATGCCATAACCTTCACCAAGATATTGCTATGGCAGCACTGGTCAGGGAATGTTGGTCCCCAACCCCTGAACACACAGCTCCAGGTTTCCCAGAAGGTGACACCTTGCACAGCACACCCTGAAGCTGGAAAACACACACCTAGCAAGCAGTTTCACTATAGGAAGCACATTTCAAAGGCAAGAACTTCGGAAATTTGCATCTTTGTAAAATGGGTGCTTGACTTATTTAAGCACAGATCAGAAGCAGTGTGTGACAAACACGGAGGTCTGTGGCAGGCAATGCCAGAGCCCTGCCATCCTGGACACCACGTTTGTGGTCAGATTCTGTGGCAGGCATCCTTTGGCAATTGCTTGTAACTAGACCTCTGGGCCGTACAAGGGAAGATTAATTCATTGCACCTTTAGAAAGATTTCTGAACCAGCTTGAAGGCGTCAGATATAAATACACCATCATAACTTGCTCTTGCCTTCACTGCAAAAACCAAATATAATTTTTGAGGAACGCCACATTTGTAAATACTCTGCTCTTCTCAGCTCACTAAAGAGCACCTGTGTCATTTTGTTGTGTTTTTTGTGTAGCACTACTTTTTCAGACAGCTGGCATGACACAAGACTAGCGAAACTGGGTGCTGCATTATTTCAAACTCTAGCTGCTTTGAAGACTGATCATCTTAAAAGTGCTTATTCAGTGTTATCCGAATAAAAAGTATTTTGGTGTTACATTCGACTCTGAAAATCTGACAACACAGTAAATTTGTTGCTGTTGTTGCACCAGCTACTTTGAAGAAGGCTTTCTCTCTCTGCCCCAGTTGGTCCTTGGCTTCCTTTCTAAATTGCAATTTAATTCTAAAACTGTGAAAAATTAAATTCTGAAAATTCTGAATTGCAGGACGAAGTGCGTTACCTTCACAGTGCATGACTTCTTACAGAGAAGTCAAAGAATCACAGAGGTGTTTAGGTCAGAAAAGACCTTTAAGATTCTCCAATCCAACTTTTGAACTATTCTCAACAAAAACAAGTTTCAAACTTTTTAATGCCTCCTGACAGAACTGGCAGCAGAACAGGCCCAAAGATGTTTTCTCCATTTGTGTCTTTACACTTTCTTTACCAGTGAAAATGATCAACTGCAAAGTGATTTAGCTGTAATGGAAGCCCAATATCAGGCTGGTTTTGAGCTACAGGGAGAGAGATTACCTGCAGGCAAATCCAAGGGGAAAAGACGACCTATGCCTCAAAAATAATGAAGTTTTTCTTCCAATTTTTATGAGATCTTCTCTTCATTCTCAGGGTTAATACAGCATTTTTCAAGACCCCCAAAATGTTCCAAAAAAATGTGATAAACACAAGACCAGGAATTTTTTAACAGTGTGAAACCTTAACCACAAGGGGGAAAAAAAAGATGTCTCTGTAAGAAAGCAGCAGCTTATGAGTGAGCAGAGTTAACACAGGTGCATGAATTCTATGTGTGTCTTCAGGTATGGCTTGAAAGCATCAGTCCTCAGCAGAAATACAAGACAAGATCTGAAAATTGTTCCACGTGTTCACTGGCCTTGTGTGAGTGATCTTTCCCCCTCTTAAGTTTTGAAAAACTGAAAAGGTGCAATCTTGCTTATTCAATAAGGTACCATTTCACTGAATGAGAATGAAGGAACAATTGCTTTAGGTTACTCTCACAGGTTAATTTCCTTGGCTGGGTCTTCTCTGGTGGCATCCTTTTTCTTCCAAGGTCATGCTTTAAATTTGCCTCTTTTGAGGAAGAAGATGGGATTAAGATAGCCTAGGGAGTAGTACATGGGAAGACAACAACTTTGGTTAATCCTTACTCTTGCAAATCAGACTCTAGATGAAGGACCCAGCTTGACCTGTTCCTAAAGCTTCAGTTATGGCTTTAAAAATTGGCCTGGTCCTATGGAAGAAAGACCACCATGTATTAAAGCATTAGTTAAAATTAAAAAGGTGAGCATGTAACAGTGCACAATAAACACCAGCTGCTGTTGGAGGGAGTGGATTTTTTCTGCTACTTTCAGACCCCGGTGCCCACAGTTGCTGATTAGAGGAGATGGAGGTCCTTCTGGAAGAGGCTGGTTGCTGATGGATGGTCTCAGTGCCTGAGGGTGCTGGATGCCCTGAAGTAGGACAGGAACTTGTAGCAGAGGCTCACCACAAAGTACCAGATGTTTCGAGCCATCTGCGACCTCGCGATGAAGATGCGCCAGATGATCACGAGGAGGGTGGTGTTGAACGCGTATCGGATGTTCCTCAGCCTGCGAAAGAGGCATCTTACCAAGAAACACACAAACAACCAGAAGCTCACCAGCCCACCACATTTCCTACAGGTAATTCAGGAAGAAATGCTCTTTACAAGAGGCCCTTGGGCTTTTTGCCATTCCTGTTTTAGTGGAGATGCTGTGCTGGAGTCCTTGGTCTTGCCAAGGACTGTGCTGAAGCTGGAGTACAGTGAAAATGGGACAGGTGGAATGGCTGTACTGGAATTCTCTGTTGTTCTCTACTCTCACTTCAAACCAGAACAAGGTCATATGGAGAGGATTTTCTTTAGGACAGTCTGTGTTCAATACTTTCTGCTTTAGTTTCATATATTGGCTATTTCTCACTGTGCAGGATTTGGGGCAGGCTAGAAAACCTTCACAGGAGTTGATGAGCAAGGTTCTCTTATTTGGGTGAAACTTTGTCTTTAGAGTTGTGAAATTAATGCTCATAAATGGTCTTCACTGTTGCAATACTGCAGCACTGGGATGCTTTATTTTTGGGGGGGATGGGGTTAGTTTACAGCATCAAGTTCAATGGTATTACTGAGTTTTTCAGATGCTAATGATCCTATCTTCCTTCTGTCAAGCAAAAGTTTCTGCAATTTCCTAATTCTCATGTTCCCAGTGCTTGACCAAGGGAAAAAAGACACCTAAAGACCTCAAGACTGGTTTCATTTTTAAAAGAGCCCTTTTATTTCAAGGTAAACTTTATCACTTGCACCATAGCACACTGTCTGAGGCAGTTAGTAGTCTGTTCCTGAGGTTCTTATAAATCTCCAGAAAATGATCCATGAGTGATGAACTTGCTTAGGATTCCTTGCTACGGCAAACTATTCCATTATTCTATGTTTGTACACACTGACAAACCGCTGCTATAAGGAATAAGTTATCTCCATTTTAATCAATAATAATAATAATTTTGCAATGTAGCTAGAATTATTTTCCCCAAAGGTAGCTAGGAGTTCTTATGCTTGTCCCTGGGTGTGACTTACTTCCGTAGATGCTGCTTTGCTGCTGGAATGCCAGCCATGTCCTCATTTAACAAGTACTTCTTAGCACCTATGCAGTAGCTCTCAATGTACTCTGACCAGTGCAGCTGGCGAACATCGAAGTTGTATAACTGGGATTTAAAGACAAAGAGCAAAAGTTGAACACCAGAGTTCAAAACCAGTTCACTTGAAGCATCAATTCTTCATTGATCTCTGTGCCTGACAAGGCCCTCTCTCTGAAATTCTCAAAGCCACCGAGTTCCCAAGCACTGCCAGACTGTGTTTCACAGCTGCTGATTAATGTCCCACCCAGCTGGGAATCTGAGCAAAGCAAGCAGAAATGTAGTGCTAGCTGGCAGGAAACACAGGTGTTTATCTTTCAGGTGGCAACTTTTCCATAAATATATGTATTTGTACACATACCAGAGAATCAAGGAAGAAAAATGGCATTCCACACCGGCAAAGGGACTCAAATGAAAACCTCTACACAGTTTTAACATGTCACTAGAATCATGTGTAAATAAATTAACTGGACATTGAGCCAACAGGTGCTTCTGCATCAGTGTTAGTCTCTGCTGTGCTGCCAGACCAACAGAAGATCGGGAAATGGGTCACTTTGGTGTTTGGCATAAACAAAATCTCAGTGCAGAGCCAACTAACCCAGTTCATTTTAGGTGCTCATACTGGACAAATTGTTAGCATGCTCTCAGACATCTGTCTGTCTCTTAGAGCAAAGAAAGGCTTTGTTGAGAGGAAGAAGTTTTCACAGAACCACAGAATAGGTTGCGTTGGAAGGGACCCGAAAACATTCTCCTGTAATAAACGGAAAGCTCCCGAAATAAATAAATTATTTCAGGGTAAAGTCAATTCCAATCGTCTAGATATCATTCAAAAGCTCAACAATACACCAGAAAAAATTACTGCAGGTGAGCAGAACTGGAGATTAGCAACCCATATTCAGGACATATTTACCTTTTTGTCCTCTGTGTTAAGGTGACTCATTAACATGTTCATATTATCTGAAGACCAGTCCCAGGACTGGGTGGAGAAATACTGCAGGAGTGTCATAGACTTGTGCAGCCGATTGATGATCTTCATCATTCTGAAACAAAGGGGGAGCATCAGAGGTGAGCAGGAAGTCTGACCTCATGCAGAAGCTGTTGATGTGTTTTCACCAGTCCAGGTGAACAAGCATTGCAATTCCTCCTGAGCACTGCCCTGCTGCTCACTAGGCTGAGAAATTGCTCAGCAAGTCTGAACTGCTCCAGCTGAGCTCTTGAGCCTAAAGCTACCCAGCTTTTATTGTTGGCTCCAACACGGATGGAAACGTGTTTTCTTGCACTGATGTCCAACCCACTGCTCTGAACTAAGCAAGGGTTGGAAGCTGCGTCTACCTCATGGACCACTGTGGAGGGAAGAGACCATCTGAGCTAGGATGAAGTCTGCACCACAAAGGTGCAGTGCTTCTGTTCCCAAGGTGGATACTTCTCTTTCTGCCACAGGAATTCTCCTGTGAGAGAACTTCTTGGGAACTTCTGCTCCCAAGCCTGAGTTGTGTACTGAAGCAAGGCTCTGGTTTTTGAAATTAGCTCCGGTACCACATCTGCAGAGTGGACACTGAGCTCAGAAGTCATTTGTTCAACTTCAGTCTTCAGACAGAACCAAAGAAACACAGAGTGGTTTAGGTTGGAAGGAACCTTAAAAACCATCTCGTTCCCACCCCCTGCCATGGACAGGGACACCTTCCACTATCCCAGGTTGCTCAGAGCCTCATCCAGTCTGGCCTGGAACACTTCCAGGGATGGGGCAGCCACAGCTTCTCTGGGCAGCCTGTGCCAGGGCCTCACCACCCCCACAGGGAACAACTTCCTCCTGTCTAATCTAAATGTGCTTTCTTTCCATTTGAAACCATTACCCTTCATCCTATGATTACACTCCATGATAGAGTCCCTCCCCTTCTTTCCTGCTGGTCTCCTTAAGTCCTGAAAAACTGTAATTAGGTTTCCTGGTGCCTTCTCTTCTCCAGCCTCAACAGTCCTGGCTCTCTCAACCTGTCCTCATAGGACAGGTTCTCTAGCCCTGTGACCTTCTTTAAGGCCCTCTTCTGGACCCACTCTAACAGCTCCATGTCTTTGTTTCTTGCTTCAGGGGCATAACTGCTTAAGAAATTTGGAAATGTAGGTTCAGGTCCTCTCATATTCCTTGGCCTTTTCTTATGATTTTTTTTATGTAAAAGTGGATGACAATAATGCTGTCCTACCCCGCAGGATTACTTTACAGTTGTCCCAGCACTCATGAGTCCAAAAGGCCTCTGGCAGTTGTTTCAAAGTGTGATGTACAGGGCTTGGTCAATTCTGAGAGGACACCACGTCCTCTCAGACTGAGCAAGGGCAAGAGAAAGCATTAAAAGGCTGATTTTCATGGAAAACAGAGCTGTTTTCATGCGAAATTTTGAGCTGCCCAGAGGGTAACACAATTGCTGTGACAAATAAAAGGCGGCAGTCTGGGGGAGAATGGTGCCAGGCTGGCCTCTCCCCATGCAGACGTGACTGTCACGGCGATCAGCACTCAGCACAGCACAGCAAGACACAATGAGTCCATCAGCTCAGAGCACAACTGTGCAGCTCACCCAAAGCAAGTGGAAAGAGCACTAAAACCTTAGATAGGCACTCCTTCTTAAAGTGGCTTTTATTTTAGGAGCAAAGCAGACCATCAGATTAAAGAAACCCTCATTCTGAATAATTATGTGCATGTTGACTGAATGCTGTTTATCTGAACTACTTTAGAATTATTTCAGATTTATCTTCCTGTGTAGGGCAAGCACCGTGGGGCAAGCTTTGTGAATATTTTAATAGATCTTAGGAACTTGGGAAAAAAAGAAGTATGCAGCTAGATCGGAAAGATCTGAAGCTGCCCCTCAAGCTGACTCCCCAAAATCTTTAAAATGTTTAGGACTAATGGAAACTGCCAGAAAAAAAGAAGTAACAAGAGAATCAACTCTTTAAAAAGTGTGGAAGAAATTCTTCCCTGCCAGGGTGGTGAGGCCCTGGCACAGGTTGCCCAGAGAAGCTGCAGCTGCCCCTGGATCCTTGGAAGCATCCAAGGTCAGGCTGGATGGGGCTCTGAGCAATCTGGGATAGTGGAAGGTGTCCCTGCCCATGGCAGGGGTGGAACTGGATGAGCTTTAAGGTCCCTTCCAACCAAAACCAGTCTGTGATTCTATGATCTGAAGAAGTGTGAAAACTGTGTTTCATGTCAGCTGCCTGAGCTCAAATGTTGTGACCACATTCAAAATACTGACTAACTCCCATGAAGGAAAGGTCTTCTGAAAAACACTGAGTAGAAACATGGCGAAGATTTCTTACAGGACGTCTCATCCTCCACTGTGGAGGAACTGAGAGGAATAAATCGAGTATTCGCTGTCACTGTAGCCACACTTCAGACATGCATTTTGTCTTCTAAAAAACTGCTTAAAGCAATGTTTCTTTATTTGCTCCCATACAGAGCCTTACATGAGCAGATCCTCAGGTGACACAGGACTGCCCCAGGAGACTACTAAGGCATAAACCACATTATGCTCTAAGTCATGGATGGACGTGCAGCACTCACAGGAAGCCATTTAGGGCAGTTTTGCTTGACATCTGGCAATTTATGTGAAACAAGCTTACACCTAAAAAGGCTTCTTTTTTTTTTATTTGATGTGGTTTACTGCCCTTGGACCATAAAGGTCTGATATTCAGGTAGCTAGGAAAAGAAGAAACAATGAGCTGCTACTCTGCTTTCTACCACATTGCAGCAATACCTGGATGAGCTGAAAGAGTGTGTAAAAAGAAAAGGAGAATTATATTAAAAAAAAAGACCTGGAAAACTCACAACTTCACTGGTGAGCCGTCTTTGCTGAGGCTGCAAATCTTAAAGTTCAGAAGATCATGCTGAGGTCTGTTTGACATTTAAGTACAGCACTGCAGGCAGTGTCCACTGGTTAATTATGCCAATCAACTTCATGAAAAGAAATGTCAATTAAATGGCAGTGCCATGATCTTACTGTTGCCCATTTCAACAAAGATTGGATAGTCCAGACTCATTTGTGGTTTACCTCTATTTCTAGGCTAATTCTTTCCTTCTGGATAACTGGAAGTCTTTTTATGGACCAATTTATCTCTGTAGCAGAATGTCAGGGAGAAATCAGAGCAATACCAGGGGTTTCCTTGCGAACAGCTGAAGGCAGCTTTCTAGCTAGCAGAGGAGCACAAGAGCAGCTGACATCAACACAGTGCTGGCATCCTGTTCTCACACTGCTCAATAAATCCTCCTCTGTGGTGGCAGGGAGTAAAGGAGGACAATGTCTGGAGTAATGCTACTTACAAGAGGATTCCTTCCACATGGGACATGGATATTGCTGTTCCTCCAAGCCATGCCACTTCCAAGGCTCAAATACCACCTGTAATGGTGAACTGCCCTCCTAAATATAATTAGACTTTAATTATACTCAGAAATTACTGCTTCCTAGATTTCAGGCCAGTGCTGTAAACAGATACTTAGGCATCTGATTTATGGGGAAAAAACACATTAGCTGGTATGTTCTAAACCTTGCCAGTTTCAAGTCCTTATGCAAGCTCATGTCAGATAGGGGTGATCCCACTGGAAAGCTGAAGTGGTAGAGATCTGGATATAGAGAAGACAGAAGACTACCAGTCCTCCTCTGCCTTGGGAAGCTCTGAAGTGTGTGAAACTGAGTTTAAAAGATGTGCTGTTCTCCAGATGGTGGGAAGGGTGCAAGCCCTAGGCTGTGCTTAGCTAAAGCCATGCATTTTTCTCATTTTTCTCAAGACAAGGAGACAGGAAACAGCTCAAGGGCTCCAGTTCTCATCACTGGTTGGAGCTCTGCTCCCCACAGGAGTGTCAGGCATGCAGGAGGCTGAGGGCACCATTCCTTACCTGGGCTTTCTCCCCGTGAGCCTCATGTACAGGTCGTAGAGGATGGCGGGTGCCTTGTGGCTGACAGTTATCCAGTACTGGTTTATCAAGTAGCTGGAGGTCATGTGAGCGTTGGGTGTTCGGA
This sequence comes from Orthonyx spaldingii, assembly GCA_013397795.1. NCBI lineage: Eukaryota > Metazoa > Chordata > Aves > Passeriformes > Orthonychidae > Orthonyx > Orthonyx spaldingii. Next base: position 132,908 of record VZTJ01002259.1, on the reverse strand, counting down.
AGGCCTGCTCCAGAGGGTTCCTTTTGAACGTGGACATGACGTACTGCCCTGCAAGGGAACAGGCATTTCACTGGCAATCACCCACCTCCAGCTGGGCACAGCCACAGGGCAGCACAGCCCAAGTTATTGCGCTTCACACCTCCAGCCCGCAGCTGTCTGAGCCGTGTCACCACAGCTTGGACAAGCTCATCCCCTGTGCCATGAAAGTTGATGACTCCATCTACTGTCTATCTGAAACCCAATCCTTAACAGTGCCAGACTAAACAGTGGCAGGCAAAAACCTCCTTGTCAAAGCACCAAAACATGAAGGAGGAAAAGCAGGCAGTTGCAGGAACTTCAAGGAGCTGCAGTTCTGCTTTCACCTGCAGCAGATGTAAAGGAAATTGGTGAGTGCTAACATTTCTTCAGATCACTGAAAGCAAACTTTGATCTGCTAGCATGAAATAAAAATGACATTTCTGATTTCCCATCAGATTTTCCAAAGGGCTGATGTCTGAGTTAGTCTGAGTCAGGGACAGGTCGCTTACACACACAGGGTGATACCTCTAAAAAGATTTCATTACTCCCTTTCAAACCACATCTGACCCACACCACCAAATGTCTGCCTGTTTTCAGAAGACCTCTGGATGCTCTAAGGCAGCAAACTGTCTTGCCTTCTTAACTTGAAAACAAATGATAGGGTGGGAATCTTCCCTTCCCTTTGCATGTTAAGGCACAAATTATGCTGGGTCTGATTCTGAGCTCTGGCAATGGCACAGTGCTACGAAGTGGCATCTAGATGTGCAGATCTGGGGCATTTGCATATTGCAGAGGCTTAATAGAACTGCAGTAGTTGAATATAAGACTATCATCCTAGGGACTGATAAACAGATGGTGCTCCTATTCCTGAGCACCAGTGAGCTCAAGAAAGAAGAATATGTGGGCTTTTTTCACTTTTTAAAAAATTGATTTGAGAGTTAACGGCATCAATCTGTGCTCATATTACAGTTTAGTCTCTAAGCTTATGTTACAAATAGAAAATCAGATGAGAATTTGCAAGTCACAAGAAACATCCAGATCATCCTCAGATAAGCAGATTCCAATCATAACATTCAGACAGGACTCTCCAGTGTCTGTGGTCAGCTCATTACTGCACTTCAAGTCATGGCTTCTGCTGTACTTCCTCTAAGAACCCCAAACCAGAAATCTGTCACCTCCAGGAGCTACTGAAACGACTTAGTGGGTGGGTGGTCTTCCCCCTCTGATCTCAACACAAAAATGCAGCAGCAAATCCCACAACTCAAAGGCAGGTTCTGCAGGGGGAGGATCAGGCACAGGTCTCACCCAGGTAGACTATCAAGAATAAAACTGAATTTAATTTTTGCCACGCTGAACACCGTTTTACAGCCTCTTTTAAGGTTTAGTTTTGAGGAGAAACTGCGAAGTGTACTTCACAAAGTCCGACTAACCAGATTCACATTGCAGCAAAGTAGAATGTGCTTCTTCAGATTAAAATTTAGTTGTTTGACCACATCTTTGTTAACAGCAGGGAAAGTAATGAGAAAGTAATGAAAAAAACCTCCAAGGCATAGCATTGGAAAATAAAAAATCATAAGGTTTCTCTTAACACTAGGAGTTTTTATCCGTATCTGGAGAACTTTAGAATGAACTGCCTTGCAATGAATGTTTAAGCATAAACTCTCTTCTAGATCTCTTTCTCCTCCCTCCCCCCCTCCCTCTAAGCTCACATCACCTTTGTATTCAAAGCGTCACCATCTCAGTCACTTCTGTTCCCAACCCTCGGTATCCTCAGCCCAATCCAGCCTCAATTGCTCTGTTTGATCTTTCTCCCCTTGAAAAATCCCTACTCTGTTGTGTTTGATCTTTCTCCCCTTGAAAAATCCCTACTCTGTTGTGAAAATCCCTGTCAATCCTACAGCAGGTCCTGGTGTCACCTGGCCTAACCAGGTAGCCCAGGCCCTCCTCTCAAACTCCATGTTTGCTTTGCACTAAAATGCTCCATTCCATGCCAGGTGACTCCCATTCCCCTCCCTGGTTTCTCAACATTTTCCAGACACTCAGGACACTCCACCCTGATGACCAGTCACACACCCTGACTCCTTGAATGGAATTATATCTATTTCTCAAAAAGAAATTAGTGGGAGACTGAATTAAGGACTCAGACTGGATGGCTGCAGTCATAACATCCTGATGCAGTAAATCTTTCCCAAACTCATTTCTTCAGCCATGCAACATCTTTAAAGGCAAAATTTTGCACTTTAATACTCCATCCTAATTTTCTGCAGCATGATGCTCTTGGGAAAACCATGGCTACAGCATGTGGTACAAAGAGCTTCACAGTGTCACTCGAGTAAATTTTGCCTTAAGTTCCATCACACAGCTGAGCTGCTCATGGAAGCTGCTGCTGCACCCAGGTGATTTCATGGCTAAATCCACAATTATAAGCAGAGGAATAGAATAAAATCAATGATGATGCATTAATACATTGCTGTTTTCATCAATAAATTTACACTGAAAAAGGGTTAAGAAAGGCAAACCTCAGATAATGATGCTATGGTGGCTGTTGCTGAAGCAGCAGCCTGTGAAGAGCTTTGCACTCACTCCTGTGAAAAAGCCACAGAAGGTCTGTGACTAACCACAACATTTTATCTCTCATTAGAAAAAAAATAAAATGCCAGGAACTTGGTGTGATGTTCTCAGAACGCAGCCAATTGCTGAAATCTCTTCCCTGCTGGACCACTTTATCAAATATGGTTAAGACATTTATTCTGTAAATGCAATTATGGTCTGATTCTCTGCTGATTTAGTTTGTCGTGTAAATAATGCCAGGGAAAAAGCAAAGCAAAGGCTGAGAGATGGGAGTAGCCAGCCTCCTCTATCTGAAGCCCAAAGATATGAATGCACGGGTAACAGAAAGTAAACCAGGCCCTGCCCATCTGTCCATGAATGTACTGACTGTACACAGTATTTCATAGTATACAGCTGGGACAAATTCTGCTGCTTGGCTTCAGCATGAGTTCTTCTCTGCAAGAGTGTCAGGATCTGTCTCCCTTTCTTTCACCCCTGCCTTGGAAGTACATCCGCTGGAAGAAAAGTCAGCCATGAAAATAATTTTTTTTTTTTTCCACTGACAAAATTAATGATCAAAATACAAACTGTTCTTGAAGCCCACCTGCCATCTCAATGTTTGCGTCCTCAGTGCACACCAGAATTTTCTGACGGGCAAGAAAGAGCACTTCACTTCCATATTACCACAGAATCCTAGAATGGTTTGGTTTGGAAGTGCCCTCTTCCTCACAGGATGCTCACCCACTGCAGCTGGGCCCCCCCCAAAATGCAGTTTGAATGGCAGACACCAAATGCCACCTAAATAGTGGACACCACTTCTTCAAAGTGTAAGGAGCACTGTGGATGTTCTCCATTTAAATGAGACCTTACCCATTTCTCCCCAGAAGAAAGGGTTGATTCCACCTGTTGTGCAGTTGTACACCAACAAGTTTTTTGGTCTGAAAAAGAGAAGGAAGTATTATTTTAAGATATGAAGAAAGATTCCATTTCTTACCGAAGGGATTACAAAATCAGTCAACTTCGAGAAAATTCCCAGTTTAACACCAAACAAAGTTTGAATTTTATGGTGTGGAACTAAACATGGATCACACTGGTTTTATTTCTTCCTTCAGCACAAGTCAAGAATTAATCAAAGAGTTTTCTTGACATAAGCCTGCTTTGCCAAGGGTGTCAAGTGATGACATCAATACAGCATTTTTCTTACTGTATAGGGGAAAGCTGGTGTGCTGCCCTTCAAGGTCCTTTTAGGATCCCTGTATTTAGTTTACTGGATGTTGCTCTACCCTCAGCTCAGAGGGCTTACTCTGTCTTTCAAAGTAAAACACTTCTGCCTTTTATTTGCCTGGGCTTGATCTCTCAGAGTTGCATAAACCTCCAGAATAATTCATGTGGTTTATTCTTATATTCCTGCCTAATGATTAAAGGCCAGGCCAGAGGTTCACAAGAAAAGAGCTTAAATCCTTAATGTCACTGCTACATACCCTTCTCAGCAATGCAAAGAAGGGGGACTTTTTAGATCATATAACCAATCATACAAGCCCATCATAAATTTATATTGTGCAGTGTTTCCCAAGGAAAACACACAGAGCTTTTTTACCGAGAAAACTCCAGAAGAGACTTGAAAAGCGTCTCAATGAAAAGGAGGCCTAAAAAAATGCTGCTGCAAAGCTCTTGGCCTTCAGGAGATGACTGAGTCTTCAGACTTAGAAACTCTTAGAGTCTCTAAGACTGAATTTCAGACTTCAGGCAAGAAACAGGTCTCACCTGTAACTTTGGAGATTTCCTACCTCTAAACCCTGCCTCTATTGCTTCTTCTACACTCTCAGTCCTTGCCCACCCGCGGGGAGAAAACACCAAGCAGAAAACGAATCCACCAGCCTCTCGCACGGGTTTTTAATCAGCTCCCTGTTCCCTTTAAAGTGCTGGTGCAGGGAGCAAACATTCCAAATATGTGGCCAAAGAGGAATGCCACCCAGAGGGATGCCCTCCCACCTGTGCACAGCCGTGTACCAGCCGGCTGCCAGTGTCAGGTTGATGGCGACGTCGACGGGAATCATGTCTGCCACCGCTTCGTTGTTGGCGATAACGGTCCGCAGGATCCCTTTGCCTGCCTGTGGGACACAGGGAGACAGCAAAACAGTCACCCACTTCAGGCTGGGCTGAGATTTAATTGGCAGGACTCCAGCAGCATGCGCTGGGGATGGGCCAGCACAGTAGCAGCTTTTTCTGCTGCAGATTATTTGGTTTCTGTGACAACAAAGACAGATCTCCTGTGGATCCCGCTGTCCTGCATTTTCAGAGGAAGCCTGGCAACGTGATGATGTCTGTGCTGTGTAGAACAAGAAAAGCTGAGACTCTTAATTTAGCTCAGTATGAAAGAAATACATCTGAATTTGCTGATGTAAAATTCCCAGTAATGCCTGACAGTTACATTTTCTTAAATGACACAGGCAGACAGAGGTCTGAGTGTCCCTCAGAGACTGCAGTCACTTTGGAAATGACACCAGTAGGCTTTTTGAAAAGTTCACTACCTTTCCTTTGGATGTATTCACACTCTCCTCTTTTCCAAAACTGTCTGTTAAGCACAAAGATACAGCCAAAAGATGGCCCCTTGATTTACCTGAAGGGCACATCACCCACCAAAACTCAGTAATAGAATTAGTGAAAATACAAAGTACTGACAACCAAAAAGAAGAAACAGGCAAGAAGAAAAAATTTTCACCTTGCTTTGGTTGGAAGTGCATTTGTCAGGGGATCAGGCTCCCCAAAATAATATATATTTACTCTGAATGCTTATCAAAGGGTTTCCATGATGACCAATTAGGCTTTGGAGGTTCCACAGGAGAGACATGGCAACATCATGGCAGACTGAATCAGAGAGGACAAGGGAAAATACAGAAACATGGGAGTGAAATGGAGTGAAGGAACTTCACCTGGTGTGTCAGGGATAAGGGCTGAACAGAGCACATACGAAAAGAAACACCACATTGCAGAGTCAAGGTTGCAATCAAGTTATTTCTCACGTGAGAAACAATGCAGTGAAGCTGAGGAGCCAGGGAAAAAGCTGAGAGGATAAAAGTGCTGGTGAAGCAAGGAAGGAAAAAGGCTCTTGTAACTTAGATCTGTGCAAAAGCAGAGGGAAGGACTGAGTGAAGGGGCAAAAGAACATCTGCTACAGATCCATCAATATTTAAAAGTCAGGACAAAGGAAATATTTCAGGTTTTTCTTATTTTCATGCAATCTGAAATGCCGATTTCATTATAAAGTACATGAAGTTTTTCCTGCAGCAACTAAACAGGAAGTGCCTAGCTGTGCAAAATCCCTTTCCTGAAGTCTGAGGAGACAAAAAAGTCATTAAAAAAGCATTTAAGACTTGCTATTAACTTGTAAAGCACATGCCATTGTCTAGTGGTCATGGTGGATTTGTCAAAGGACATTGGGACACTCTCTAGGAAGTGTTTATCTCTTGAAGTCTTTTTGGTGGTTGTTCTCCTCCTCCTTTCTCCTTCTACAATCAGATGGGTTTGTTACATTTCACAGCTTGCAAGTAAGGGAATATCACTTCTGACCGATTCAATTTTCACGAACTAAGACTTCTGAGCAGTCCCACCTCATCCTTGGTGCATCTGGCAGAGGGATCACAGACTCTTGACACAGACAACAGCGCAAGATTCCCCACATGGCTCACTCCATCAAACCTGTGCCATGCATTAACTTCTGCTGCCACGGTTAGGCTCAGACATTAAAATTCAACTTGCAACATCACTATGATTTTCTTTGGGTTCTTACTACTGGGGTTTTTTTCAAGGGAAGAAAAAAAAAGGCAGAAAGAAACAAAGGAGGCAACCAAGCTCAGCTCTGAATTTTCCATGGGCGTGAACAGATGTCCACTAGAGACCATTGTGTGATCAACTATCACATTTTCACAGGTACACACTAAAGATCTTCCTGAGGTCTTCAAAATGAGGATGTTTGATGGATCTGCTGCAAAATGTATTCAGAGCAGCATGTGATGGATGGTCTGACACACATTAATGATTTCAAGATTTCCTATGTTGTGTATTTAACAAAGGCTTCGGGTTTAAGTTTTTCAGGTTACTTTTTACATTGAAAATGGTTCAGTGGTAACTTCATCAGGTATGGCCTGGTTTCTGTTAAGAGATGCTGACATTCTTCTCTTTAGTGAAATAGAAGCTACAGCAAACTGAGGCCTCCATAATAATTTCCTGGTCAGAGTCTGATGTTTCTGGACAGCCTTTCAGCTGAGGTGCTTTGGGGCCAGTCACTGTCCAGGCCACAAATTAAACCAGTTGTGCCCTACAGCTTCACTGCCTTTGCAGGGAGGAAGATCTTTGCATGTAATAGGGAATAGTGAGACAAAATGCCTTAATTACACTCCAGCGGAAATGTAATTAATTTCATTTTGTTCCTCAACCAACAAACACGGCTCCCCACAGCAGCTGGAGCAACTGTAGGCGAAAGAAACATAATTAGATTACCAAAAACAACTTAGACTCCCATATTTCATGAATATTTAAAAGACATGTGTCTATTTACGGAATGAAATGATCAGACTCAAACACTGCAATGGAGCAAAAAAGTCTTTGCAAGGTTTGGAGTCCAAATTCTGCCTGAGTGACATCAAAGATCATCTGAACAAATCTGAATCTGGGGGAATGTTCTCCCTATAGGATGAGCTTGGTTTAGAGTTGAAAGTATTTTGTTATGAGGTGACACTTCAAATGCACAAAACCAAACCAACAAAACGACTTCCCTTTTGGTTTTTCAACCCTTAATTAAAGCAAATAAAACTACTCATCTAATAATCACAGTTTAAAATACATTTGGCCAGGAGAGCTGGTTGTACTGACACAACTTTCAGGTAATCAAACTAATGCATCCCTCAGATGTTCAAGGGTTCATTATCACACAACTCACCACATTCAAGCACATTAATTCATGTTCTTATTAATTTCCCCCCATCTCAGAAGACAAAAGGCTCTTGAGTCCCTAATAGTGAACACCTCTCCCTCCCAGAAAACATTCCAACCAACTTTGTCTCTACACCCTGCACCCACTGTCATTGTTCTTTGTCTTTTTCTTGGCTAACTCTCAGTGTAGTTACAGACCACATTTCATCACCCAAGAACTCAGCATAGATGACACAAATTTCATTGTCTCCTTATCTACTATACTGAAAAATCTTAGATCTTCAATCCTGGACCAAAAAATACCATCTCTTTTTCAAAATTATCTCAGTGCAGGTAAAATCTTTTATATAAAAAGGGAAGCTATTGCTCACCCTAGAATCTCATAATCTTTATTTTCCATTGAGTTAACTTGGATCTAAACATACAGGCTGCATCTGCATACAAAACCTGGCCCAAGGTTTCTTGCACAGCAATTCTGGATAAATTTTATTACAGACATCTTTAATGCTCAAAAGTTATAATAAAAAAATAGAACAACACAAAACAAAATTCATGCCATTACAAAAGTTAGAACCTCCCACATGAACATGTACGGAGTGGAGGATCTGCAATGCATTCCTTGATCTGGATAACATAATGAATGAACCCAGAAACCAGCACAAGATGCTGGGACTAGAGCAGAGAGGCAGTACAAGCTTTTTAAGCCATCACTGAGGAATAGAAGGCTTTTAAAAAAGAAATTGTGATATGATTAGAAGTCAGTAATTTGTGAACAAAAAAAAGTTCTCAAAAAAACGCCTCTGAAATGTATAGATGGGGTTGAGATGAAAGCATTAGCTGGGATATCCACACTATTTGTCTTGTGCGTTTTGTAACTGCAATAGTTTCTATTTATGCTCTACTTCAGGTATAAATGAGCTTTTTTAACAAGATGATATTTGGATTTTATTCTGCTCTCCCATGATTGCAGACCACTAATCTTTTTATACCTTGCACCAGGCTGATTAGAACATAGTTTTGACAAAGTAATGAAGTTGGACAACTCATACATGAACATAAATATCTGCCCAGAGCTACACAGCATTATGGATTGACAGAGAGACCTAAGGCAGTGATTTTAGTTTCAGAAAAAAAAATTATAAGGCAGGAGAAAAAGTATGCAACTTTACTTTTTTCATGTATTAATTGTAATGATTATTTTCATCTTATTTTATCAAGTTATATTATCAAGGGAATATTTTATCAAGTTATTATTTATCTTATAATTTATTCCTCATCATTTTGCAAAGGCGTTATTTATACCAGTGTTAAGAAGAAATGTAGTGAATTATCCATGTGGCTGGCAGAGTCTGAATCAATCACACACGTTATTTAGGTGTAGTCTGTACAGGGAGAAATCCTGTACAAAGCAGAGGCAAGTGGGAGCCAGAATCTTTGGTGGAGGGATAACAAGTTATAGTAGTGGATTTGGAAACAATACACACAGAGACAAATGAAAGGATAAATACTGCTGCCTTGTATTGACAGTGTGGTAACCTGGCCTGGAAAATAAAGTTGTGTTAAAAGATTCAGGCTTTGACATCCGTGAATTACCCTCATTTCAAGAATACATCTTTTGCCTTTTCTTTCAAAATTTGGCCAAATGTGTCCAAACCTTTAATTTTTTCTGAATTTTTAGAAACTGCAATTCACGTTTAGTGAACCAGCAATATGAATACTCTCTCAATGTCCTTTTTTGAGCTCAGCACAAGCAGACCATCCTCTGGGTCCTACCAGCTGACAGATGTGTGGCAAGTGTGTGACATCTTTCTCCCAGACTCAGAAAACCCCTGTGGCCGTTTTCTGCACACAGTTTCTAAGTGGGGCTGTAGAGTAACATCAGAATTGCTATTTTAGTAACTCAGAGTCTGCTTTAAAGGGAGCTGAAACAGTAACCAGACCTACCGCAATAAATATTCCACTGGTCCCATTGAAGTTGTCAATCCAACCCTGTGGAGAAGAAGGAGGATTAATGTTCCTTTCAATGATATGTTGCTTACACAGGCTCCAAAGTGATGACAGTCGTGTGGTGTAGACAAAGAAGGAAGGAGACACCAGCTTAGATGGATGCCAGCCCATCTGGGATAGCTGCCAGGACACCAACCAGTACCAGGGGATGCATTGCCTGCAGTCTACCCACCAACAACAGAATCTAGGTCTGTTCTTAGAAACCACTTTTTTCCTATTCCCTGGCCTAAGGAACAAAATCTGGCTTTAAACACCATTGTGTCTTGGTGCTGCCACACTTGCTGAAAATAGCTGGAGTGATATTTCCTCTCGACAGACAACATGCAGCTGTCACTGCAAGTGATTTGGTCACTCCAGCTAATTTCTAAAGCAAGGAAGAAAAAAAACACCAAACCAAACCAAACCAAACCAAACCAAACCAAACCAAACCAAACCAAACCAAACCAAACCAAACCAAACCAAACCAAACCAAACCAAACCAAACCACTCCTTTTGAATCCCATCCTAGTTCAGGTCAGGGAAACTGCCACTTGTGGGAGCTGGAGTTCAGAGCAGTGATGAGCTGTTTGACCTGGAACAGGTTGTGACACCAAATAGAGCTCTTTGTCTTCCCAAGATGGGGAGCTTGGCCCAGAGCCTTGGCTGTATCTCAGCCATCTCTGGCACACTTGAGGCTGCATGAAAGTCAAAGGTGACTTTGTGCTGCCTTTCCAATTTGGCTGCAATGTTAGGGCACATTATTCCTACCAGTATATTTAGCTGAATGAATTATTCCAAATTACAGCTGCATTTAATTACTATGTGCCTGACATTTGTAGCTCAACCAGAATGTACCAGGAGTATGGCTGACCCTCAGATTCCATGTTTTGAGCACTGAAGCCCCCTGTTGTGCCTGAATGGACAATCAGCTGCAAGCCCAGCATTCTGCACCCTAACTATCCCAGCTCTTGTTATTGTTGCTTAAATGTGGTCTTTTCACAGGAGTTCTTCCTGAAGATGCTGAAGAAGGCTTGCTGTTCTACTCCAGCACAGGTTCTCCACCTCTTCCACACATTTCCCTATGAACTGGACACCTGTTTCTCAAAACACTGCTACAAGGAGGGACAGATTCCTGACAGCACCACAGCTCCAGCTGCATCCAAAGGCTCTCGGGAGGGAATAGTGTGTTCATGCTTACTGGGAAAGGCTCATGCCAGCTGGCTCCCACGATGGATGGCCTGATGATAGCAATGTTCAAGTTTCCTTTCTCTTGCTGAATCAGGTACTCTGACAAGGCTTTGGTGTAAGTGTAAGTGTTGGGCCATTCCCCAAGCAGCTTGGGTGTGATGTCTTGAATGATGGATTCATCCAACCACCTACAGGAAACAAGGAAAACATCATCATCCACTGTGCAGGGAGAGAAACAGACTTGGTCAAAACAGACCAGTGAGACAGAAATCCTCACCTGAAACAGAGGATAAGCCAGTCGAAGTTATTTAAGGTCTGGATTTAAAACAGCTCTGTGGGAGCAGGTTACTTTTGTCTTTGAAATGCAAAACAAACCCTGGTGAGCTTCATGCTACAATGCCTGGCTCCAGTTCACGTACCTCTACACACTCACCTTAGAGCAATCTCTTGCATGGTTAATGCTTCACTGCAATCTGTAACACAAATATTGCCATGGTCTAGAGCCTGATGCAGCTCTCCCACCTAGGAATTCCACTGGGCAGTGCTCATCCTTACAGCTGGCATGCCAACACAGTCCCTGTATACTCCCACATATGTTTCTGGATATTCCGGGTAACCCTGAGTTAGGCAAGTCATGTAACAATACCAAGGTCTGAAAAGCTGAAACAACATCCTACAGCGATATTATTCCAGCAGAGGCTTCTCATAATTTACAGTGTTAGATGTTCCTTCTAGCAGCCTTTGCACAGGTTTGTTCACACAGCAAGCTGCTGGTGCTTAAAACAATCAATCAAAAACCAACCACCACCAAAAACACCCAAAAGAACTCTGCCAAGTTGTTTTTTAATTTTTGAAGGTATTCAAGTACTTAATCCATCAGAAGCAGTTATGCATATAGCTTTTAATAAGCAGCCCTTACCACCACAGAGCTGCAGGAAGGGCCTAAAGCCCAAAGGCTCTTCCCTGGCACAGCACCAGGACCTCACAGGTCCTGCCAGCATGTAGGTCTAAAGGACAAGAACTGGCTGTGCTTCCAGAGCCCTTGCACACTGCTGCCAGTCCCTGACAGGCTCCCAGCAGCCTGGTGTTACACTAGAATTGAAGATTAGCTCCTACAATCCAATTTGTAATTAAGTCAACGGACTGACAGTTCAGTCTGAAGGGGTGGGCTCTTCCCTGGGGCACTGCAAGGATACTGCTTCCTGCAGATCCTCACTTCACCCCTCCTTGTCTTGAATTGCAGGAAAAGGCAAAGGTCAAGGGGAGAGAAATACGATGCTGACTGTCACACCTGAAGAACTGCTTGATCCTATCAACCCTGCAATGACCTGGTGGCTCAGGTGGCACAGCACTTTTCAGATGGCTCTCATTAGGCACAGATGGAAAATTGTATGAGAAAGCACTGATTCACAGGGGAGGGCTGGATGCAGCAGATCTCTCTGTTTTGGAAAGTGTTAAAAATCTGACAATTTGTAGTATATAGAATTTTACTCTTTAAATAAAAAAGCCCTATGGAGGCACAAATGCCTTCCTTTGCAAGCCTGGTCCTGTGCTGCAGAAACAAGTCAGAAGAAAGCATTTTAACTTTCATAAAATATGAACCACGCAGAGGTTACAAGCAGCACATCATATTGATATAATTTGCAAAGCCTGCTTAGGCAGCCATTGAACCTCAGGGTCTCAGCTAAACTGCTATTGTTTGAATCTGTTGAGTAGCTCATTACCAGCCTACCAAAAGGAGATGGCTATTTCTGCAGAGCCTGGAGGGAGACTAAGTTCATTTGGGAACTCAGGCTAAGCTGTGTGCAAGTCTTTTTCCCCTTCTCTTCTTTTTTTGTTTTGTTTTATTTCCATAATAAGGGGTTGCAGGTTTGCATTCTCACAAAGCAAAAAGCCAGGTGAAGAAGTACAAGCAGAGGCAATTTCCTCTTGCCCTCATCCTTCCAGAGAGGTCTCTGCATTACCTGAGGACCTGTCCCAAGGGTGCCAGCCTGCCAGGTGATTTGATTGACCAGCATTCCCATCAGGGGAGCTGAGCTGACAGTTCAGCAAGGAGAACTGCTCCGTGACCTACTTGGAAGATTCTGGAATGCTACCTCACAAAGACTGCTGCTTCTGCTCACTGCTTCTTTGCCCCTTCACAGCAAATGATGTAAATTAAACAATTAATAACTTCTCCATTATATGCACCAAATTACCCCACCACAGGAAAAGACAACTTTCTGTGCTAATGGCTTTGCGATAATCAGACTCTGTCTTGTAAGCAATGATGGATTTATATTTTCTGCAATAACAAAACCACAGCTTCAGCTGAGAGTTTGCTGTGTGCTGTGTTCCTTACCTCAGCACACCCTTCAAAGCTGATTTCCTTCAGCTTTAGATTAAGGCAAACCATGCTTGATGCAGCAGATTATATGTTTCCCCTACTGGCCTGGCAGCACTTAGAAGTGTGACTTTTGGTTTACACAGCTTAAGCCTCAGGGTTTACTTGCAGGTTAAATATCAGAACACTGAAACACCAAGATGTAACAGGAAGATAAGAACAGAAAAAGTCACAGCTGGGAGTCCTCCTCGAGACTTCAAGTGAATAAGTAATCGTAAGCATATATCAAGTGCATGGCCAAAAGCACTGTTAAATGGATCTGTTATTGCATCCAGTTGTTTGATTATCCCTCTTAAAGCAGTTGCAGAGCAGCACTTTAAGACAAGGGCTGTTTGTGAAGGGAATCATCCACAGCTGGCTGATGCAAAACAACCTGTATTTCTCTGCATTTTTGAAGGCACTTTATATTTCCTTGTCTGCTTCTCCTCCCTCCCCGTCGAAGGTAAAACTCTGATACCTGTTACTCCCCTCTCTCTGAAACCTTCTGTACCCTGATACCCACACACTATTTCTTTTACTTATGTGGCAAATAATAAAAGGTGCGTCTCAAACATCATCCTCTCTGCTGCATTTTCAAGCTATGATACATAAATTCTTAGTGGTTTGTATGAAGCAGCTGAAGTAGCAACCTCTGAGGTGGCCAGGCCCTTCTCCACACTTCTGATTAGCAGTCAGATGTGTGTTGCAGTCTTTTTTTTTAATCTGAGCCATCAGCACTAATTGTTTTCAGAGTTGCAAGTGATGGCAAGCTTTTAGGGACAGTGAAATGTAATCTTGACAGTGATGAACTCCAAAGAACATTATAAAACTGAGTCAGTGGGCAAAAAGGTGACAGTGCAGCTTCATTTTTAGGGAAAAGTAGTCTATCAGAACAGGTTTTAGAGGTTGTTGAGCTCAGAACTGGCAACTGTAGCACAGCAAAACCTGCTGAATCACAGCTGGCAGCTCTGAAACCTCCATGTCAGTGAGCGGCAGTAAACACAAAAAAAA
>VZTJ01002259.1:65868-110251 GCA_013397795.1 Orthonyx spaldingii | reverse complement strand
AAAAAAAAAAAGAGAGAAAAGGTAAAAAGCTTCCACTTCTCAGATAAAGAAATGGAAGGAATTGCTTAGCATGATTCAGGAGAATATAGGCAAGAATTGCTCCTGTAAAGGAAATATATCATTTATCCTAAGGAAGACACAGGCCAAGGGGTAAAGTATTGTGGCAAGAATTTCTTTAAAGAAGAAAGTGTTCACTGTTTGTGTGGAACAATTTTAAACCCATGGTGTTTTGAAACCCCTCTTCTGAACAGAGCATTGGTGTACAAATGCAGGGGAACAGCCTATATACAAATACACAAAATAACACCCCCCAGGGTGTGCATCCATCCCTCGGTGATTTCAATGACAGCATCATAAATATACATGTGATCATCACAAATTTACACTACTGAAGGTACCAAAGTCATGAAAACAACTCTTAAAGAAACACCTGATGTCTGCAGTTTTGCCCTGCTGAAAGTGTTTATCAGACTTGTGCTTGCCATTTATAAAATCCTCCAATACATTTAAGGAAGGAAGGTACACAACTATTTTAGAATTGCCATTGTAGCAAATTTGAGATATAACTGGGCAACTTCTTGACATAAAGTAATTAGCCAGCAATTAACCTTTAGCCTGGTAGATTTCCAGCAATAAACACCAGGATTATTTAGTCAAGAAATGTGTGAAAATGCAGGTCAGGAAGCTTTAATTGGGATAAAGCCTTCTTTTTCCTCCCTTTTTGCACTCTCTGCTTCATTTCCTCTTCAGAAAATTGCTTTTAAGTACAGTTCTTCTCAAGGCAAATAAAGCATAATTCACCTCATCAGTTGGAAAGCAGGCAGCAGAGCGTTCCTCATTACAGAAAAACAACTGGCTCACACTTCAATCCAGAGCTATTACTTTCCCCTGAATAGAGCTAATGTAGTGGAAATACAGGACCCACCACCAACATGTAGTACACAAAACAGCAGATTATTTAAAGATGAAGACTGAAGAAACAAAGAGAGAGACAGAAAGTTTGAATACAGGTCAGCTAAGACTAATATGTATATCCAGCTATTTGGGATGTGCTTCAGAATAGCTAATTTCCTTGAAAATTGGCTGCTGACCAAGCCCACTGTTTTCTAGCAAGAATACTCGAATTACACGGCAGTGAATCTGGAACACTTTCCAAGTCAGATGCTGTCAGTGGACAGGAGCATGAGGGATTTGAGAGACGTGGAAAAGCTTCCTGTGGTCTCTAGTGCCATCTTATAGGTGGGTGGACAAGTCATGGAGCTTTCTGATGTTTATCACAGATGTTCCTTTTGCCCCTGGGTGGTACTTCGAGATCAGCATCGGCGTTTGATGGGGAAGAATGTGAGTACACGGAAGGAGGATGGCAACACTTGGAGCTTTTCCTAAAGGAATCACTGAAAATGTTTCTTCCCACACATTTTCCAGAACTGTTTTCCTTCTCATGCTTCTCCATAGCTAGGCCCCAGTGAGGCCACAGGTCAATAGGAGTCAACTGCCAAAGGATGTCAGCAGTCACAACTGGAGTCAGATCCCTGTCCCCTTCCTCAGTTCCTGCCATGCAGAATTGATTGCTGCTTTGAGAACCACTGTATGGACTTAGAAATGTCAGTAAGTATAAAGTCATCCAGACACGGGATCTTTATCTGCTTGTCCATGTCCACTGTCTTATTCGCAGATCTTCAAAGTTTCACTGCCAGATTTGCTTGGACACCGGCAAACTTCCAGCCAGGACTTAGGGCTGGGTCAAACACAGACTCCTGCTTCTTGGAGATGTTGTTAGAAATGAGCAAGAAAGAAATTTAAAGAAATTACCAAAAAATTACTTTCCCATTTGAGAGCATATTGGCTGTCACACAGACACAGAGGATAGAATTCCAAGTTTTGTTTCAAGGACAAAACATCTGCGCCATCCAGCTCCTAGAAGCACATCTGGGAAACTCGTGAGATGCACTCCTCTGAACTTGGGTCCCTCCAAAGAGCTCTTCCAAAGGAATGGCAACCTAGGATGGGTGTCCTGCACTTCCATACTCACCCTGTCCTTTTTCTGAGGCAGAAAGCATAAAATGCCACCATGAAGCGGATCACAGGTAAGGTGGGCACCAAAGGGCACCTTAATTAAAAGGGTAAGGGGGGTAAAAATCCTTTGATGTCACACACAGCAGAAACTGAACAAATCAAGGCAAACGCATCAAATATTTAAAGCTACTCAAATGAAAGACACATTCTTTAAACACTGCAGTGAGAGGGCACTCAAGTGTAGAGAGCTGAACATGTGGGAAGTGAGTATAGCAGAATAATAATTCACTCTTCGAGCATGAATTGTGCTAGAAGATTACCAGAAAGAAGAAGTCACCGGTCATAAGTGAAGAGTTAGCCTGGAACAGGGGCTTTTCCCAACAGATACCCCACCCATGACCATGATGTCTTGGATGGTAAGAAACCTTTCTGGCATGAGTGAGAGCCATTTCCTGCCAGCTGGTCTCAGTGTCTGAAATTCATGCCAAGAATATTCAGTTTATGAATGTGTCTAGCAGCAGATTTGATTAAACACGGAAGTTTTGCAGGAGGTTCCCAGAACGTGTTGATGAGAACTTCCTTCTCAAAGTGACAGAGGAGTCAATGAGGAGAGGTGCTGTACTGGACCTTGTTCTCAGCAACCTGTTGTTCTCATCAACAGGTTCGGATTGAATATTCTTGGAAATTCCTCCCTGTGAGGGTGGTGAGGCCCTGGCACAGGGTGCTCAGAGAAGCTGTGGCTGCCCCATCCCTGGAAGTGTTCAAGGCCAGGTTGGATGGGGCTTGGAGCAACCTGGGACAGTGGAAGGTGTCCCTGTCCACAGCAGGGGTTTGGAACTGGATGATCTTTAAGGTCCCTTCCAACCTGAACTATTTGATGATTTTATGATTTACCTAGGACAATTTCTCATTTCAGCATTTTTCTTTTGTGCTCACATCTGACACAAATATTTTGACTTTTTTTGTCATCCCACATAAATTTTTGTTATCTTCATCATGACAATGTAATTTTTTGAGTAGTGCTTAAAAGAAAAGCCCTAATCCAGGGTACCCCAGGCTGTTAAATACTTGCCTTTTGTTCCCTTGCTGTCACTTAACAAGGATCATATTTCCACAGTAAGGCTACAGGCAGCACACACAGTGAGCAAACAAATGGAAAAAATCCTGGGAGAGTACCAGAAGCTAATGTAATTTAGAAGACTGATAGAAATAGCAGGGACACTACTAGAAGTGAGGGCCCTTGTGAACAAGAGACCAATCCAGTGAAGAATAAAACAGCTGATATTCCAAGGAAACATCTAAGAAAGGATGTCTTAACCACTATAAACCGATTTTCTGTAGTGTCACTATTCCAAGCATGCAAGGAAGTAGAGAGTTACAAGTAATCCTTGATTTCCATCCAAGGAGCCTTCAGCTTAGGGAAATTAAAACTTCTTTAAGAAGATAGAACCATCTGTCCAAATAGTGTCAGCTACTTAGAGCAGAGTCTGGCTCTGCATGTACCCCTGTTACTGAGACAAACTGTAACCAATGCTTCTGATTATGACCAGTTCTCAGAAGAATCCACAGAAACCTTTTGGATATGGTTGCAGAAGCCCCTTTGGAATCACAGCTCAAACCTTCTCTCTGAATCCAACCTCTTTGCATGTTATTCAAAATACAGACTTCTTTTCAACTTGGCTCAAATGGCTCTGCCCATAATGAACATTCTTAAAATTCGTCTCTTCCTGGCATGGGTAAAAACAAACAAAAAAACGTTATTAAATAAATCAATTCCACTGAACTTTGTCAAATTATCTGGATGTAAAGAAAAGGCAGATTTGTCCCAGGAAGTCTGCAGCAGCCTTTTGGCACGCAGACTTGCTTTTCCACTTGCTTGGGTCTCATCAAGCAGAAGGTGTTGTCTTGTTTCACAACAAAGATACCTGTTGTCAGGAGGGCCATTTCCCGTCAGCCTGCGACAGTAACACGTCTGCCAGGAGCAGATGTCGCTCACTTCCTGGTACAAAGATCAGAGCGTTGCCACAGATGGCTCAGCTACACCCTCTGAAATGTTTCTCTCTCTCCTGCCATTGCAGTTGCACCCCACTAGAATGTTCTGACAGGCCTGAGCGTAAAAGACGAGTCAGATGATGTTTCATACACCCTGCAACACTGTTCCTCTTTAAGGCAGGGAAAGATGGCTTTTGTTTGCAGTCAGGTAGGAATTTATCTGTGTTTCCTCCTTCCTTTTTTTTTTTTTTTTTTTAACAATAGAGAAATCCAGATATTTTAGCATGGAAAGAAACACACACACATTTTAAACAGGATCAGTAAAGCCATATCAAGTGTCCTTAAGCCAGGCTCAGGTTTTAGCTTGCTCTGGCAGCTCAGAGACTGTAGAAGGGTAATCAGCAAGCCTCACTTATCATCTCTGGCACTCTATTAATTCTTCCAGCTAAAGCCAGAATGTTAGAACTTTCTGAGCACAGGATTTGTGGCTCAAGACATCTTTCACACTGACATGTAGTTTTCAATACATCTATAAAGAGCAAAGTTACTTTTCTCTGCAAGTATATTTTCAACTCATACTGTTTCCACAGGAGACCATAGAGGTAATCCATGTAAGCTGCACTGGAATTCATGCTCCCTGCATGTCCCACCTTTAGCTTCCAGCTCTAGATTGTATCAATTAATTTTATGCTACACAGTCAATACAAGGCAGAAAAGTGAGCACTTGGGCTAATTATGCTTCAGGTGTAACAAATCATTTGCCCATGTGTCACCAGAATGAGCAACATTTCCAACCAGGTTGAATTGTGCAGGGGCAGGAGTTGGATTTGATGATCTTTGTGGGCCCTTTCCAGCTCAAGGTATTCTATGATTCTATGATTCTGTGACCAACAAAAAGTTGTTTGTACACAAAAGCCTCCCCATCTGTCTGAGCAGGGATTACCAGTAATGAGCCTGTGTCCTTGGCCTTGGTCCCACGAGGTTATAAATTCCTTTAATGCTTTAATCTACCGGCGAAAAAACCCTGGCAGAAGGCATGGAGGAGAAACAAACAGAACATACCCCAACCAACCATCCTGAGGTACTGAAATGCACCTCTCACCCCACACAGTGGTTTCACAAAAAACAAATACACAATGTTCTGCAAATACTGCTTGCATGAGGCTATACTATACATCATAACCATATATTTAACTGAGGGAAGTACCACTCATTTCTCCACCAGTCCTGCCACAGTTGGTAGAGGCAGCCCATTGGTTTTCTAGATTCCCTGGAGAGAAAAACCAACCCAATACTTAAAGATCTGCCCCAAACTACACGGTTGTAAATTTAGGATCTCTAGGGCATACAGCACAACTACCACAGTGTGGTAAGGTGTACACAGGAGGTCCTGATGAAGCACCAAGAAACGCTTCTCCTGGGAATGAGGAAAGTGATTAGAACAGCTCAAGGACAACAAAGCTGCATGAGCACATACCCAGAGTGTGAAAAATGGGTTACTCTGGTGCTGTGTTATGCAGACTATGCAGAAGAGAAGAAACTACTTGTGCTTAATTAGAACTGGGTAGAAGACTCAAGACTGAAATAAAATTATTTGTCCTAGTGAATGAATATGGTAAACAATATGATGCCGCTATGATGCTGGTATGGGAGTTTTGTGGTGCAAAGTCTTCCAACGTCACCTGTACCCAGGCAACCCTGTAAGCAAAACTAAACAACTCAAGACTGCCTGAGTAACAGCACTGAAAAAATCCGCTAGACTTGAGTATGAATACAGCAGAAATGGGACCAACTAGGAAAAAAAGTAACTGGGGACAGACTGTTTATTTGAGAGGAGTTTGCATAGACAAAGTGGGGTACAAGGGTGGTCCAAAAATCAAACATGCAAAAATAGAAAACAGGATGATATAAAACCAGGTACAGAATAAAGGAGGACAGGGTTTTTTTTGTCAGTGGGAGTGTGGACACCTACAGATGGTGATGAATCCAAGTCCACAGTGATGTCGAAAGGACCACTATTGGACATCCTGCTGGAGCTTCCATCATGACTTCATCTGAAAAGATCTGGTGTAAGACAGTGGAGAAAGGCGGGTGGACAGACTTGAAGTGGGAAGGGAGAGAGAGTTATAACTCGACAGAAGTTGGATGAGATTCATAATAATTATAATGATAATTAGTAGCTGTATAGTTGTGTGTGCTTTTAGATTAGCTATCATTTAATTGCTTGATTAGTCTCTTAGCTGTGTATTGCTTAATTTAAAATCATCATAATCTCTTAATTCAGGTTATGTCTCAAGCCTGGATCCTGAAGGGGAGAGTCAGTTATCTTGTAAGGTAACCTATGGCTACCTGCTTTGGCTTACCAGCTTGAAAGACCAGCTCTATCCTTCCATCAACAAGGACAGCCTTCAACCCACCTCCAAATGGAGGTTCAGCCTCACACCCAACCAGCCTCTGTCTCCATCCTTCCACCAAATGACACCTGTAATTCCACAGAACTTGTAACCGAATGGGGAAACACTAATCTTGGTGTTCTCGGATTTTCTGTGCTCAGCTCATGACATTTCTGCTTCTCACACTTGTACAGGAAAACGACAAGCCCCCTGGTGTATTTTGATCTAAGAGACATTCTGGAATTGTTCTGTGGTGTTGTCACTGTCAACGTGAGGGAACCACAATGGCATGAACAGATCTTCACCATTGAAGTCGTCATTGTGATGGGAGGACTCTCACACTTCACTGGTCCTCCACCTTCCTCTGTGCTTTTCTTTTGTAGAACCTTTTTTTTTGGTGTTGCCGTATCACTGAATCTCCACCTCTAGTCTCTCCGGGACCCTTCGTACAACCGACAAGTCAGGGTCCCCTAAGCAGCTGTATGGGGTGCCCAAACAGGAAAGGAGAAATACTCCTGTGCTGAAGCTGCAGAAAATGATCTCTGAAGAGGCACCTGCCCCACTGGTGAACCTGTCTCTTGTATTCTCCAGCAGTATCCAAGTTAATGGCCAAATATCTCACACATAAATTCCTCTAACTTCAGAGATATGCTGCTTGCAGACTCATTTTTACAGCAAAAAGGTTTTAGCTCACCAGGTAGCAGAACTATGAGGAAAGGACAAGGAAAATCCTAGTCCGTGCAATTTTCCATATGTTGAACATTTATGGCAGCTCACACCCCTTTCAAATGAAAGGCATTCAGTTTTGGCATCGTCTCTCCAGGGATAATTGCATAGCTATTATCTCCCCATCATTTGCCCAATTCATCACTCAGAGTATTTAAATTTTGTCTAATTCAGAGAGAGTAAAAAACGTACTAAACCAAGAATATCTTCTTGCCTTTTACACTGGAAGAGATGACTCTCCAAAACACTGTGTTTCCTTCCCTTTCACGTACCTAAAAGCATCTCCTGAAAAGGCCCAATTTATATAATAATATCCGATCATCACCCTCTGAACCAAGAGAAATAACTAATATACAACACTGTCAATGCTGGAGCCATCTGTGTCCTATAGGGTATGAAGATCAGTGATGTGCCACTATAGAGCAGCTCAGGAGATCATCTCCAAGATTAAAGCCCTGTTCCAAAGGGATGCCAATCTATGTTTAGGGTTGCAGCCATGGAATTCTGCATTTCCTTGCATGTTGCTCAAAAGACCTTGCCAGTTTAGGTATGATTTTACCAGGACAGATTCCAATCCTGAAACATTACTGCAGGATGTTTTGTATGGACAGCCCTTAGCCCTGCAGTTCAATATCAGTTATTGTGGCTAAGAATGGTTCAGAGCATGTACAGTCATTTATTTAAAAAATGGACATTTTTACTGCAATGCCAAAGGGAAGGAGATTTTAAGTCTCAGACTGCTTACCACTGCTTCTATTAAACCCAAGTGAAACTCTGCCTTGTCTGCCACATTTTTAGTAGCAACAGCAGAGTATCCTGGACTACTGCTTAATATAAGAGGCTGGGAATTCCCTACTACATTGCAGTCAGCTCTAAAGTGGAAAGTTTGCCATAGATATGGACTTCTATATAATCTCCCCTAAGCTGTGCTGGGCCTGCAGGCCTAACATACCTAAAATTGCATTTCAGTCAATACAGCAATCAGATGAGTCTTGAAAAAATACCGCCATGTAAGAAAGGGCCACTTCATTGAACAATTTTCAGTTGTCACACTGGTAAAATGGAGATGCTGACACCCAGCTGTTGGGATTGCTAAATACCCTGAAAATGAAACATCAGCATATCAAATGGATGACAAGGAACTCTTAAGAGATTACTCATGACTGAGCAGTAGCCCACAGTTCTGGGTACTTCTTTTGTAGAAGAAAAACTGTTTCATGGGGAGAGACTTTAATCCACCCACTCAGAAATTGTTCTGTATTGGTCACGAAAGTCGTTATCAGCATCAATAATTAAACCATGACCTTTAAGTGTTTTTATCAACACTAGTGGACTGAAATGAGCTTAAGTGAAGAATTTATCCCTTCCAACTGTACATATTGGTGGGTCTTCCATCCTTAATGGTTTCCACCTTCAAGCAAACAGACATGAACGTGTGGATGCAAAATTTCTCCTAGTGAAGAATTTGGTATTTTTTTCATTCTGAGTTTTGAGTGCCTGTTTTCCTGCCCTCTTGTGCTCAATGATAAATACATTAGAATTTGAAAAAGAAACAGCTTAGAGAATCCCTTCCATAGGAGAGCTATTAAAAAACAATTTCTTTACCAGGGAGGTCAAGCATACAACAGGCAGCTTTGTTTCATCGTTCAGTTTTGTGTTTATATTATGGTTATTTTTCCTATTTCTGTTCATCAGCAAATCAGCTTGATAGATTAATTCTTTTCTGAGAGTCGGTCTTAGTCACTGTAGTCTGTTCACCAAGAACCATCTGTTCCCCAAGATTTCCCTCCCACACACCATTGGCAGAATTACGCCTACAACCAGTTTCTTCTATTAGGAAAGAAACTACTGTAACAAGCTGGGTGACACCAGTCCCCAGGGAGACAACACAAGAACTCGTAACTTTGTTCATCATTATTATAAAGCAGTACCCATTACTTAAAGACTGACTCTGGAGGGTAAGGGAACCTGTCTACTCCTTCCCTCCCACTCTCGCTACAGTACCAAAAGATCAAGACCTGTCCAAGAAGTGGGAATGGGGAGTGACTGGATGATGTCGTGGCTGCCCTTCTTCCCCTCCCACAGCCTGGGCCCTGATTTCATGGAGTGTGTTTATGTGCGAGTCAGGGGCGATGCTCCTCAAATTCCTTCCTCTGCCTCCAACCCTTTCATGATCATGCAGAAGTCTCATAATCTTTCTGACTCAGACTCATCCATCTACCTTACCTAAGTAGGTGTCTGGGAGAGTTTAATCAGATTAAACTGAATGAGACAACAGATCTATTATGAAGGTATCACCTCACATCAAATCCATGATATCTGCCAGACAATAGCAATGAAGTGGGAGCCTCATCCCAAGTGCAGGACACAGGCAGAAGCTGGACTGTAGCTTGTGACAAGCATTCCAAGACCAGGATCACGTGCATCCAGGGTAGCTGTCACCTTCACTTCTGTCACTCAAGCGAGAAGCCAAATTGCCAAACTGCAGTGGAGGAGAGAGCGAGTAAATACACGCCTTGCCTTCCACAGGAAAGACTCTCTCCTGGGAAGAACTGAGAAAGGAAATTGCTGCTTTCAGGTTAAAGACAGCACTTCTCTTCCCTCTCGCCTATACAACATTTTCACGCAGTCCCTAAAGTGACCTGCTGAACCAGCTCCCTGGAGGTGTGCTACTGGCCTCAGAGAAAATCTCATCTCTTTTAACAAAACGTTAATCTTCTCAGAACAGAAATGGCATTTCTTACCACTTCCTCTTTTCAGTGCTGCAGCTCAGAAGTCCTGGCACTTTCCCAGTGCACAGGCTCGGCTGTGCCTTTGGAGCTGGAATCCATCTAGCCTTGCTGGCAGAATAAAAACTAACGAAAAGAAGGGAAAAGGACTGGCAAGTTAATTAAATGCAGCTCCTGTCAGAGGATGGGAGCACAAGAGCAGGTGTAGGCAGAGAAATTATCCAGTGGCGCAAGAACTACCGTGCAGGAGCAGAGCAATGATGTATTTGATTTGAGCCACCATCTGACATGAGCTACAAGAAAGGCTTTGAAGAAAGACATAATTCAGCAAATTACATCCTCCCAGTCAGGTCTGATCGTGGTTTCTAGAAGGAACGGAGTGGTTTAAGCGTTTCATTTACAACATTATCTTCTATATGTATTTTACTTATAATACGTATTTTTAGCCATACAAATGTTTAGTACAGCTTAAAGCCTCATTTCATTGACTAAACATCATACATAATTAATTTAAAAATCTAGTTATTATTTAGTAAAAAACTCTCTCCTTCTTCAGTGCTGAATTACTTTCACTGAACATTCCCTTTCCTGCACACTGAGCTTATCTTACTTCAGGTTTATTTATTTTTAGCACAGATGTCTCTCACCACTCTGGTTTCATGTTCTGCTGATTCCCCTGATGCCAGGGATTTGAACATCTATTAGCACCTGAACAATCTGCAGACAAGCGCACAAAGCTGACTGCTTTCCTAGAGAGCACCTGCACTCCACGGAACTCACTGCTTCCATGGGTGCACATGGAAAGAACACTGAAAGAGGATGGTCTCAAAGTTATATCAGTGACCAGGGAATGACACTGATTAAATGTCCCTCAACCTTCCAGATCAGATATTAGGCAGAAGGGAGAAAAGGGTAACTAAAGGTCTCCAGACATGTATTTTGGATTTCAAGTAGGTTTTTTTATTAAATATTCCATTAATACCTAACTATTACACAGCCTTCTT
The DNA here is from genome assembly GCA_013397795.1 of Orthonyx spaldingii. Taxonomy (NCBI): domain Eukaryota; kingdom Metazoa; phylum Chordata; class Aves; order Passeriformes; family Orthonychidae; genus Orthonyx; species Orthonyx spaldingii. Next base: position 99,391 of record VZTJ01002259.1, on the reverse strand, counting down.
CATCAGTAAGTTCTTTATAAAGAAGAGCCATATAATTTTTCACAGGAGGAAACAGACACATAGATCTGAAGTGACTTACCCAAGGTCACACAACTGGAAGGAGAACCTAGCTATTTTAAAGCCCTTGAAGAGGCAATATGCCTTCCTTAATCAAATACTTCTTTCCTGAAAGCTGCCTTTTGAGGGCCAATTAACATCAAAATTTTGGCAATGACTCAAAGCCTAATCTATGTTAAAAAAAATACAGCACACGTTCATGCTAAAAAAAAAATACAGCACATGTTTAGGCTTGGCAATATTATCTCTCTGTAACTGGATCATAAGAAATTGTGCTTTAAAAAGGCGAGATTCATTGGGGTGAATAGTAAAAAACTTGAGTAACAGGCTTGTGGGAAAATCTGCTCTTTTGTGTAGATTCCATGTGCTTTCCTCTGACATTGTTCAATGATTTTCAGTCCTGTGCTGGGACAGCACAGGCCCCCAGGGAGAAGGAAAGGAGAAGAACCTGAGTGAGGCAGAGTAATGCCAGCTGCAGAGAGTACCAGCCCTGGGAAAAGATGGTATTAACTGGAGAATGACTCTTGCCTCCAGGCAGGCTGAGAACATCACTCTTTCCAGCTCCAAGCTTACAAAGAAAGAAGATACAAAAAACTGCTTTGCTCTTCACGCCTCTTCTACCCACCATAAACTGCTTTTGACTCGTTCTAATCGTGAGCTAACATTTATCTGAAGGAAAACTGCCCAGAGGTAGCAATCCTGATGTGTCCCCAGAGTTAACATGGATAGGAAACACAGAAATCGGCATTTGGTGATCCGGGGGTTTCATCTAAACCAAAGGAAAGTAGTAAAACCTGTTCTCAGAGGACACATCTGAGAGGGACTGAGGAGTGAGTGACGTGTGACCAATGTGTGGTAAAGTGAAAAAAATTGACGGATAGCAACTAAGGTAAAAAATCAGAAGAATCTTTCTCTGCAATGCACAGATGAGCACAGAGGCAGCTGTGTCAACTCTTGTTTGATGCAGCACAGATGCCAAATCAGCACTGAAACGGTACATGAAGAACACTGACAGAAAGAGTCCCAGATCTCAAAAGCACCTATTCCAGAGCTTTTCACGGAGTCCATTTTGTGCAGACAGATGGATAACACAAAACTGGATGAGGCTAGATGTATATCACTGCTACAAACAGCAGCAGGGAAGCGATGCCTTGGGATTGCTGGTGCTTGTTTTCCCATGTCCACTACAGCAGGAGGTGAATTCTTATCACAGACATAAGCAAAGCTTCAGTTTAGCCACACCTTTGGGCCTCTAGCACAAAAAATGTTTGGTCGTAAAACAGTTGCTCAGTCATCCCCTGCTCTTATTCTGAATAATCACTCCATCACATTGTCTAAAATCTGGATCCTCCCAGGGAAACTAACACTACATTTTATTTTGACAAAATTACATACCACAGCATTGCTTCTGCAACTGATTCTGTCCAGCACAGAAGGTAATTTCATAGCATGTACTTCTGTGTAAAAGTTGGGACTTCTACCTGAATTATTTGCTTTCTCCTACTGTTACTGAAGAAATGTTCACCTTTGAATCAAAGCCAATGTACGATTCACAGGAACACAGAAACATATCCCATTTGCACCTACTTCAGGTTATGCCCTGCTATTTAAAATACACAATGGCACACATGGAGAGTTAATATCACATACAACTGGCTTCTCAATTAAATTGAAAATTTAACATGAGAGAGAATTTGGTTTCCTGCCCGGTTTCCTAGGAAACATTTCCAGCTACTATTGGTCGAGGCTACAGGTTGACTGTCAAGCCCATGATTTCCTTTGTTCCCAGTCCATCAGTTTGATTTCTTTTATCATCTGGTCTTCTCTACTGAAATACATCTAATATAGGGGGAAGCGTTTCCTAATACATGCAAAATAACCAGTATTTCCCAAACAGCCTCCCCAAAAGAGACACACAAAGCAGTAGCAGTGATTAAAGAAGAATAAATGAAATGAACTTATTTGAATTAATTTAAAATGTGATATCCAGATTTGTATATGTTCGAGTCTGCACAATGTTGATAAATATCTGCTAGATATAATCTACAATTTTACTATTTATTCCTAACAAGCAGATGGGCTTCCACATTGCCATTTACAAGAGTATAAACACATTCTGAAAACAAAAACGAAACAAGGAAGAATTTAGAAATATGTGCACAGGTTTTTAACCGAATGTGCTGTTACTTAGGTGAGATTTTACAACCCTTTACAACACCTGCATTTTCTAAAATTAAAGCATTACAGACAATGAGGACTGCAGAAAATCAATCCCCAATGTCACTTCTCTTTGAAGACAAGAGGCAAAACACACTGGAGTGTATCTACCAGAGAGAAAAGAAGGTCCCAACCCCACAGACAGGCACTGACCTGGGCACGGGGCCTTGGTCTGGAACCTTTCTGGCTTTGTTTCTTACCAAAAAAAGTGATTGCTCCAGAGAAAGAGAAGGCAGCTGGATATTTTCATGCATGCAGAAATGAAGCCTTGCTTGCAGTGCTTAATGAAATTATGCAGACTCAAAGATATATCACTGCTTCTGTTTTTACTTCTGTCGTCACTCGTGTTTCTGCTTGCTCTTTCTTTGTGCCTTGGCAGGGAAAAATATGGGCAATTGTGGTGGTTCCCTTCTTCTTCCCTGGTGGAAGGAGATTGGACCCCTCCCCTCTTCGCAGGACATTCACGTGAGCTCAGGTTGCAGTATTTTTGCAGGTCTTCTACCTGCTCCAAACCCACTGTAGTGGCAGACGGCTGGTACGGCTCTTTTTAAGGATTGTATTAATAACATCCTTCAGACACTAGAGAAAATGTCTAGGAGCTATTCCCTTTATGCCCATGGAATATCCAGTCTCCCTCCTCAGCTGTTTCAGTCATAAAAAATGGGCAAACAAGCGGGTATTGGTTTTGTGTGGTTTTTTTTGTTTAACAGACACACAGGGTTTCCAGTGTCCTTCCATCTTACTTTACGGGACTCCTTCAGCTCATGTGCCCAGTAACGATTAAGGCAATCAGGAGCAGAGATTAAAGACTGTGCTTTATGTTAATAATCAGGTGATGACCCAGGCCTAATAACCTCAAAACTGGAGCAAGACCTGCCCCGCTTGTGTAGAAAGCACAAACACCAATGCTGCTGCGAGCTGAACCTGTTCTTGTGAAATGGCCTCCTTGATTCCCACCGAGCAACACTAAATCTGTGAATTTTCCCTCTAGACATCCATAATTTTGGATTACGAGGATAAAGGTGAAACTTTTCCAACCATGACGCTGAAACAGGAATGCCGGAGCACCATAAGGGTGCACCTTTCTCTCCTGAGCTAAACTACCTGGAGATATTACACTATTACAAAAAAAATGTGGGCAGCACAAGAGCCGTATAATCGTTTGATACTAATCAACACTGGAATTATTGGAGAAATAAAAAGCTGTCATATCACTTAAAGCCTGCAGCAAAATTCACTTAGTCAATAGTGAACATTACAAAGGTTCATTTATTTTATGCATTTCTGTTCTCAGCACGACACACCTTCTATCCAGGGATGTGAATGTATTTGCAGTGTACCTCAGAAGAAGAAACAGTGTCCATCAACAAATTCTGCTGTTTATTTATGGTTAATATTTCACAGCAATAAACATTAAATATGTTCCTCTCTGATAAGATAACAATCTGAGGGCAACACCTTCCCTTTCAAGGCTCCCAGTAAAATGATAACCTTTGAAACACATCAGCTGCCTGCTGTAAAAACTGAGAAGTGCCTCCACCAAGCAACTCAATAACTGATCTATATCTTCATCACTACACTTTCTCATTATGGAGATATAGATATCACCTAAACCACTTCAGTAAGACACAAGCAAATGTGGGGTTAGCTCAGCATATCAAGACACTGATATGAGGAAGTTCTGCTGGCAAGTCTTCCCAGCTGGACAAATCCCAAACCACAGAGCATTTTTCTGGTTGGTATCCATGGGCTGCATGGCTACTATTCCAGCAGTGCACTTCAGCCATGAACTTGAAGAGAGGCACCCAGAAAACTCTTTGCCCAAGAAAAGGAGAATAAATAGTTAATCTCATTTGGTAAAAGTGCACATACTCAGGAGTAAGAGGTTTGTATTATGCTGAGAGGTAGAAAAGATATACAGAGGGGTATGGAATAAAGGAGTTTGCTTCCTAAAGGGAGATGGCCTTTAAGATCACTTGGTCTAGCATGGCAGATGGCTGGAATGAGATGAGCTTGAAGGTCCCTTCCAACCCAAACCACTCCTTTATGACTGTATGATTTTCCTTCTGAACATCCAATTAGACTACTGACTGTGCAGCACTGGCCAGCCCAAATCCAAGATGTAAGCTCATTTCTTCCAGCCTTCTTGAACTACACCTAACATCCAGACTGCTGGTGGGAAAGAGTGCAGCTCTACCACCCTGTTTAAAAGGTGACATCTGAAACTGGGAAAAGGGAGCTGTGGAGGTGTATGTTAATGAGGAAAGAGAATCAGGAAGTACCGTTGGCCATCACCCAAATGTGGTGGTGATCCATCTTAACCAGAACATGCACTCATCAGGTCCTGAATCTCAGCAAATTCACCTCTGATTTTTCCCCTTTCTATACCTGAGGTGACGTGCTGAAATGGCAAAGAATTTACATACTGCTGACTGTAGTTGCTGAGGAACATGGGAGGGACAGGTGACTGGACAATTCTGGGAGCTGAAGGACATATGTGAAGATGGCACCGAGCAGATCATGGCTGTAAGGATCTGCAGATCACTAAACAGAAATGAGGAGTAGAGCTACACGCTGTGTTTGGGTCAGAACTGACCTGGAAAAGGTGCAGCTAGAATTGCTGATGATTGAGTGATGTTCTGATCAAAACTTTCCCCGGAGATTTCTGGGGTTAGTGGAAAGTGGGGAAGTGGGTTGCTAGGCCCCAAGGCAGCAAATCCTGTCTGTCAGAAAGAAATGGAAGAAATAAGAGGGGAAGGGCAGGAAGAATGATAATCTTCCTAGCTTCAAAAGGAAGGACTGAAGGGCAGAATTTTGGAAGGATGACAAAATGATTTACTGCTTCCATGCCCTATGGAAGCTCAAGGTCTCTATGCTGCTAAGAATGGTTACTGTCCTCTCACTCAATGTACTGTGCACATAAAAAATGTGACAGAGAAGAATCTAATTACCATTCCCTAAAGGCTCAGAGACTCTCCATTGATAAAACTCCATCAAAATCATACAGGCACTACATTAACAATTCTGAATTGCAGTAAACTTGATTTATTCTGTATTCCTTTCTTGTTCAGGCTGCAGAGTACAGAGTCCTGATGCCCTTTGGACATCACAACCAAAACCAGCCCACTGCCTTTGATCAGTTTGTTGTTTCTGCTCACCATGAAACAGAAACAAGCAAAATCAGTACTCAGGATTTGTGGAGACATTAATCTTTGAAAGGATCAGATTTACAGGGTTAAAAATATTAGAATAAGACTAATATCTATGTGCCACAATGTATTTTTAGCACATATAAGCCTTCACAAACAAGAATTTTTCCCCCCTCTGAACTTCCATGCCTCAATCTCTTGTGGATCCTTTCTTAGTGTAAATCCTTTAAATGGATTATATTAAAAGAACCACTTATTTGAACTTAGGAAGACATGCTAAAGCAGTATTTTGGCAGTTGTTTATGAAGTGATTAAAATCTTCTATTTATTCTACACAGACAAAAAAAGGATGGTCATTTATTTTGTGAATTGATACAAAATGGTAAGGACTAGAACTTCAAATTGGTGGAAAGACAAAAATCAAAACCCGATTGTCCTTTCTTAAATGGACAAAGCAAGAGCCCCGTGCAGAGAAAATCCTGTCCTTGAGGAGCATGCATGGTGACAACATGCAGAAGATGGATGAATCAAAAAGGACTGAGATGAAGAAGAGAGCCTTGTCCTCTCAGTCCTTTGAGAAAGTCTGTATGTTCCCTGTTTATCTTTCTGGATACACCCAGTAACGCTACACATCCCTCTTCAAATTCTTATCTACAATACAGGCTTTCTCTGCAGGTTATTTCAATGTTTCACCACACTGTTTAGGGCATTAATAGGTACATGTACATGTATTTACTGTTCTCTGCTCTTTCTGGAAAACAAAACAAAACAAAACCACAAACAAACAAACACCACCCCTCCAAAACAAAACAAACAAACAAAACATCCTGAACAAACCAATCAAACAAAAAACCCCAAACCTATCTCAGTTTTTCTATTACCTTGAAAACAATAAAATAACAAACTCTGTTTTCACAGAGGAAACCCTTGGGTATCCCAGAGAAGGCATGTTGTGGGTTTAGGTCTTACCTCTCAAAAAGATGCATCACTTTCCTGATACCACATATGTGGAGAAAATGTCACATGGTAAGTAGTTGTGTGACAGTGACATTTTACAAGAAGTTACAAGCCCCACCTCCACGTTCTTAGAAACTTGGATAACTTGGAGAGTGTACCTGGAAGGCTGAGTTGCACCTTGGGCATGAAGTTTGGTAGAGAATGCAGCTGGCAAGAGTGTATTTGAACAAGCAGCCACATGAATGAGTTCTCAAACACATTCTGGATATTTCTGACAGTGCAATGTGGAATTCTGTGGCTGTGTTAGAACTTCTGCCCACAGCATGGCAAGAGATTTCACAGCTTAGTATCCTAGCTAGGAAAGATGAACCCTGCTCTTACAGGCCTTTGGGTTAAAAAAATCAGAACTCATGAGACACAAGCGCTTTGCTTGCTTTTTGCTGACACAGGTCAAATAAACCTTGCTCCAGGAAAATGCTTAAGCAGGTATTTTATTTAAAGCATGATTCTTGAAATGGGAACTCACTGCAAGTTTCGTATGAGCTTTTGACACACTGCATCTGGGAGATGCACATCTGGTTCACTCCACATTAAAAGAGGGAAAACAATTTCCATTTATTTGACAGAAGGGGTAACTATCATTAATCTAGATATTTAAACAGTTTTGCTGAAGGAAGAATATGAAGTTTTGATATGTATCTCACATCTTCTTCAGCTTTCTCATAGGCCCACTTTAGGCATTGGAAGGGCTTTGTCCTTCCTAACCTGCTCCCTGAGTGGCTGAAATCCCCCATGAGGACCACTGACTGTGAACGTGAATATTAAGTGCTGTTAATGGCACTGCCTCTGTTTTAATCCCTTTGCTGCCAGCCACTCACTTGCTTCACTATCACCATGTGCAGTAATTCCTGTGACTTGAACACCCCACCAGGACATGCGGAGGCAGCTGCAAAAACTTATCTCACTACGGTTTGTTTAGGGAGTGACCTCTGGAACACAGAAACTTCCTTGTAATGAACACTGTCCAGCAGAGGCAGGAGAGTAACAGCCAAAGGACATCTAAAAAGTCTAGGAAAGCTACCAGCACTCAGGAGCTCAGAGATCCAGACCCTGTTTCCCTCCTTGAGCTTCCTAAGTTAGATATGACAGCACTGCCAGTTATCAGTAGACAGTGTGGCATAAAGAATGCACTATAGCCTGGAAATTTTTTTTAAGGTACTAAACAGGTTCAGTTCCCAGATAAACTCTTAGGGCATTCTACTTCTAAGTGATCACCAGGCAAAGCATGCACTATTACACTCTGGCAGTCTGACTGTCCAGCCAGGTTTCTTTTCCCCATCTTGACCATAACATCCTTGTCTGCATGTTGGTAATCTGATGGAGACAATGCTGAAAGCTTTGTTAATGTCAGTTAAATGACATCCATGGCTTTCCCTTTGTCCACAGACTTAGTCATTTTATCACAGAGCAGGACCAGATTGCCTCAGCTAAGCAAACCGAGGGTAAATCATAGAATCACGGAAGGGTTTAGGTTGGAAGCGACTTTAAAGATCAGGAATGGGGCAGCCATAGCTTCTCTTGACAACTTGTTCCAGGGCCTCACCACCGTCACAGGCAAGAATTTCTTCCTAATATCCAATTTAAACCTGCTCTCTGTCAGTGTGAAGCCATTCCGCCTTGTCCTGTCACTCCAGGCCCTTGTCAATAGAGCCTGTCCATCTTTCTTGCAGGCTCCATTCAGGTACTGGAAGGCTACAATTAGGTCACCTTCTCTTTACAAATCCATGCTGACCTTCAAGTCATCTCCATCTCCTTCATGTACCCAGAAGTGTGTCAAGAAAATTCACTCCATCATTTTTTTTTCAGGGACAGAAGCAAAACTGCCTGGTCTGCAGCTGCCTGAATTGTCCCTCTGACAATGGGTGAAGCATTTGCCCTTTTTTCCAGCCGTAAGTGTCCTCTAGAATGTGGAAATCCTGGAGGCTTCTGAAATAAATGGAATTCATAGTTCTTCATGCTCTCTTTACCCCTGTGGCAAAGAAATTTGCTGCAAAACATACCCACACCCAGAGTTCTAGTAATGTCAGCTTCCTGGAGATCAAAGCAAGGGCAGCAGCTTGGGAACTGCCCACATCCAACGGGGACCCAACCATCAGGGAGACAGTGCGCCTCCAGGCATGGATAGAGCACAGCAAGGAACACACCAGCTTTTCAAACAGGTTATTTCCTTTCTGCAAGCAACCTTCCCAAGGAGAAACATACCCATAAAAATGTTTTTCCCTGCTCCACCACTGAAAATGTTGTCACATTTTACATGAAAATGCCCTTCCCAGTGCTGAAATTATTTGTGGGTGGACAAATCAGGTGGATAATTCCTCATGTGAGGGCACACATGCAATGCCAGAAGTGGCACAGTTGTATTCACCTGGTCTTCTGAAAGAGGAGCTTATCACTTGAAGAATGATACACCTTTTTGTTACCCTCCTGCATCCCTATTGTTATGTTCTCACAGCTGACTTTTTACCTGAACACCTTGAATAGTTAAGTTTAAAGGTCAGACTGAGAGCTGCTATAGAAAGGACCTTGAAACTTTTGAGTGAAGGTGTAATTACCCACACCTACAGTGTGTGTGTGTGTCTTAGCAGGTTTTGATACAGATTCAATAAATAAAACATTAATATAAACTTCAGACAAGTACAGAGTCCTCTGGACACCTGATTTTTCAAGATGCATTCACTAGCAAAAAGAGAATCTAAATAACTTATTTTGGCTCTAAAGAGCCAAAAGAGAATCTAAATAACTTATTATTTTCAATGTTGTGGAAAAAACTGTAAACTGACTAGAAATTTTTGCTGTAATTTAGAGCTCTAGTTCTGCAATTACAAAAATAAAAAACTGAAATAGTTAAAAAAGCAAATTGTTACTTTGGAAGAGGTCATCCCAAAATATTTTGGGGTTTGGGGTTTTTTTCCCCCTCTTTTTAGGGCCCTAGGGTTGGAGCTCTACCAAAGTAATCAAGGTAATGCAAGGAAAAAATTTCATTTTGCTTGTCTTTGCTCATATTTTCTTTGCCAAAAGACATTCCCATCCCAACTAGGAAGATACTGACTGTTCACTGTAAACATTTTATTACACAAATGAAGTACTTGTAGTATTATACACAACTGTAATCCCAATAATGCCCAGCTTGGAACCAGATCCAGGCTCCTGTTTTGCTGAGCTCATCAGTAGGTTGAAGGCTTGAAAACACATTTTAGTGTTTTGCAGACACAAAACCGAAGTAAGAGACCTTTGTCCCTAAACTAAGCTATGAAATCCCACTTTTAAGATGAGATGGCAACAAAAGGAGACAACTGGCAGGGTAGACAAGATGAAAAGAAGACATACGATAATGGAGATCCAAAGTACACACACAGTTAGTTAGTATCAAAGGTTTGTTTGGTTTTTAAACAAGCCACTAGTCAGTGCTTGTTTCTGTTATTCATATTTGCTATTTCTACTGCAGCAGTGCCCAGAAGTCCTATCCAGACAGTCCACGCTCAGTCCCTGCTTTTAAATCTTGATGCAATCAGACACATCCCACAAAGCCTCATGTATGAGAAGGATATCACTCCAAATTTTCTCTCTCATCTAAATCATGCCCATAAATAATAAGCCACACACTTGGCAAAACTCACCCAATTCAGACTGTATTAACACAAGGCAAAATTCTGTTAAGTCTTCAGAAGCACCCACTTCCACACAACCTCCTTGAATTTAGGATAAAACAGACCCAAACTGCAGCACAAGACTGATGCATCAGTGCAGACACACAAAACTTCTTCAATGAAAACGAATGGAAGTTTATAGGAACTGAACATATATAGGGTCAAAAATCAGTCTAATGGTAATTTTCAACAGTGCACAAGGCATGCCTTGATTTTAAAAATACTTAGCTAGACTAGCAACTCTTTCCCTATGCCAACTCCAGATCAAGCACAAATCAGGCCAGAACAGCAGGCTCTGGACAACCACCTCCACAGTCCAGAGTGCAGCAGTGATTCATCCCTGTTCCCAGAATTAATAGGGTTTCCCTCTGCAGAGTCAGACCAGCTCATTCTGGGAGTTTGGTTGCAGTCAGTTTGTGCTGTTCACAGTCACACCATCATTCACATTTAACTATGAATGGAAGGGCTGTTTTGCTTCAAGAAGCAAAATTAATTTACAACACTAATAATACTCTCGCTCCCAGCTCCCTTAAAAGAAAACAAAAGGCCTAATACAAGCCCCCAGAAAATTACCAAAGCCCAATTTTCAGGCTTGGGTTCCTCGGCACAATTCAGACATTTTGATTTGTATATGCAATGATGTGAGTCAGAACTTCACAGTTTTTAAAAGCAATCTCCCTGAAATATTTGGCAGTTCTTATGGGTCTGGTACATGTAATAGAAACAGCAGGTTGCATTTGCCAGAGTAAACTGCAGTTGAAGGTGACCTTCAGACAACTTTTAAGCTGTGTGATCCTCTGGAGGATGGATTTTAGGATCAATTGTGGGACACCCAGAAGATCAAAAGCTCTGAATTGTGAATATCAAGATGCACCACCGTGTCAGAAGTGGGAGCTCTCTGAGACCCAAAGGCTCAGAGTACTCCCTCCCTTCTCCCCACTATTTCAAACTCTTTGTTTGTCCATGTACTAGCCAGGGATCAGGTTTTGACTGGGAACTCTAGACAGAAGTTTAAAGTTTCTGCCCCACTATATTTAGGATTTTTTCTAAAACTGTGGTGTTTTGTTCACAACAAACTATTTCTTTCCAGAGTCTTCTAACATAAAATTGATCACAGCCTCCATCATTCAGTCACAGTCTGCTGCCAGAGAAGAAAAAATACTGGTAAGGAAGGCCAGAGCTAAATTTAGGGAAAGAGAAAAGCTTCGTTCAAGAAAAAAAAAATGGAAGAAACAGCTGAGGATAGAATGGAATAAAATCAGAACAAAGGATAAAACATGAGTTAAGTTTACACAGTGTGGAATGACCAAATAGCCAATTATGCTCTTCAGGTGTTGACTGATGTCCCCATTGCCAACCCATTTCAGATAAAGATGAGCCTGTGTTCTTAACTACGATTTGCAGGCCTCAGAGGTTGTCTGAGGTTAGCTGTCCTCATTCAGCCCCAATTCCAAGCAGAGAACCCACGCCCGCAGATGAGCTGCAGAACACGAGCAGCTCCGTCGGTGTCCAGAGCAGTTCTGGAGTGCAACAGCCCAAAAAGGAATTGTGCCAACTCGCACACATCAAGAGCCAAGTCCCGGACTCCAGCAAAACGACAAACATTGTTTAAAAACATGTTTGCTGAAGGCCTTGTTGGTGAACGGGTCACTTGGCAAAATTGTGAACACAAGGCACGCTGTGCAGCTGCCTAAAAGCTCAGCTCTCCCGTGTGCCTGAGCAAAACCAGGATCCAGGAGAAATCAGCGGGTTACAAAGGATGCCCAACAGGACTTCTCTAATGATGTTGCTCCATGGCCTTGCTGCCAGCAAAAGCTGCCGGGAAATGGCTCTGATTTCTGTTACTGATGTAGACTCTGAAGCCTGCGTAGGAGAGTTTTCCTCTTCAACGCTCTTTGTTCTTTTCCCATCCTCTTTGAAAATGCCATGCTGAACTCCTCCGTCCCTCTAATGCACACTCTCCCACTTCCTTGAGTTTTCCCTCTTAGGATACGCAGACAGCACTGGTGGTGATGCTGAAAGCTTTCTCCTGGCAAGGAGACATGGAAAGGCAAAGTTTTCTGGATGAAGAGATCTCCGATTGGCATAAAAGTAAACTCTGTGCATTAGAGAATCTAAAGCTTCCCTTCAGTCGCTTGAAAAAAATTTAACATCACGATACTACTGCCATTTCTAACTTGACACACAAGGCTGAGTTCAGATGCAATCCCATGGGAAAAGAGATGGATGAGAGTCAGCAGTACCAATAAATCAATTACTTCTTGGGTTTGTTAGCTTCCAAACACAGAAACTGTCTAGCTTGCTTACGCTCCAAGCCTGGAATCAGACAGTACTGGTTTCCCAGATTTAGAAGAGTGATTAACTGCATTTTCATCTCTGTACCAAACACTTTTCCCTATGTTTAAATCACTGTCATCTGAAGTTGAAATACTGGTAGGGAAACCAAACTCATACATGTAATTATCCAGAACAAAAAGAAAATCCACCAGAATGCCACAGAATTGAAAGGACAACTTGTAAACTACTTATCTGGGCCCATGACCTCTTTGAAATCTGCCCTTCACAAGATACTCAACCAATGCTAAATGAAGGTACCAAGAGAAGTTCTACTGATTCCAGGAACTGGGCCTTGGCTGCAAACCAGAAAGTATGTAGGCATAAATGCAAATTCAAGCAATGTTATGAAGATCCTTTCAAGCTGTGACTCAACTGCAATCTCAGTTTGCTAACTCCCTTATGAGATTCCCTCTTTCTTCTCTATGACACCCTTGCACATTAAAGAAGAAATATTGTGAAGTTACAGGCTGTTAGTGTCCCAAAATATCACTGCTTCTGGAGCACCAAAAATGCATTTCATTTTACAGACAGCAGCAAATGCAGCCTAACTGCAACATCTATGCTGTTACTGGCAAGAGAAAATCTTATTGTTGAGAATTTTTTAAATTGCATCATTCTCAAGGTACTACCTGCTCATTTGCTTCAAGGGCTGAACCTTTATTTTGTCATTTATCAGCTGGCAGAATCTTCACTGCAGAATCTTAACTAACACATAAATTCCTTAGGATACTCACCACTAAATAAAACCAAAATGGCTAGTTTGAAAGAGAGTGCCTTCATACATATGTGTGCATTTATGTGTATGTGTTAATCGGGCTGCAGAGCACAGTTTTGTGCTGGCTGTGTAAGAAGCTTGCCCATAACACTCCTTGGACAAAATGAGGCTTTTGACCATGAGTTCTCAGAGAGCAGCATACTATTAGCCACGGTATCTTTACAGATTTAGCAGAGTAACTGAATATTGATATTTGAACATGTGCACGTCTCTTGTTAGATATCATATGAGAAACTGAGAAAATTCTCCTTTGTTTTCAGCTTTTTTTTTAACTTTACTGCACGAGCAACACATGCATTAGCATACAACTGGCTTTAGGGATTTTTCTGGAATGCTTCTATTTGAGGCTCTGTATTCTCCCCTGGAGATGCTGCTGTTTGGATCACAATTTGCTTGACATCACAAAGTGATTTTAAGGGGAAAAAAACCCAACCAAACAAAAGAAATCCTTCTAAAATCTGATGATTTATTGTGATTCCAGTTCAGGCCACAGAAAAATTGCATGAAACCAAGAAGTAAAGATGAAAGTGAGGGGCAGCTTTTACAGATTGTTCTGCAGGTGGTGAGTATGTGTGTAGAATGACATAAAGACAGAAACCATTAACACCCTTGCTGTTGCAGCTGAGCAAGTAGGCACAGAGAAAGCTGAGCTGCACAAAAAGATCTTGCTCCACCCATCACACAAGGCAAATTTTACGTACACATACCTTGCAAGGATCAAGACGCTGCTGGCAGGCAGGCGGCCCCTGGTTAATGCTGCACCACCCTGATTCCTACTGGGTTGCTCTTTCCAGTGGAAGATCAGGAAACTGATCGGGTTTTGATACTAGAACATTTTTACTCACAGAATGATGAACACACTTGAAATGAACTGAGAAGCATTTTTGCTTTCAGACTTAACTAAATTCAGAGTAATTCACCTCATTTCTACAGTTTCATATCGCACTGTGTTCTTGTTTCTCATTTAGAATCTTATGTCATTTAAACATTCTTAATTTCATTGTGATTTACTGCGTACTTTTGTACAACTGGAGGAAATTAAAAACGGCAGTCTGTTTTGAAAGAGTTGACCTTACTACTGTGAATACCCACAGGAGCCGAAGGACTGGAGACAGTTTGCAAAGATGGACACTTACACTCTGACCTCTCCTTGACAGTGATAAAACTGAGGTTTGAATTCTGTACCATCTGGCTGAGCTTGTAACCTGGAGACAAACGGCAGCCCCAAGGCTTGTCTGGGTTTCAGCAGCATTGCTTGTTTTAATAAAACACAACGTATCACACCATTAGGTCATAATCCCTCTTAGAGCTTCCAGTACTCCCAGGTTTTCTTTTAAAGGCCAAGATCAGCAGGAACTATGCTGAAAACACTACAGAATTGCATCTCTTAGTGATCAGAGACTGATGTTTCAGGGACAGTCATGCAGGGGTACAAGGAGAAGGTATGTAATAAGGAACACAGCTCCTTGCAGTCAGAAATGCCTGTGGGAAGGGTCCAGAGCATAAGTCTTAGGAGAAGTGGCTTAAGGAGCTGGAGTTGTTTAGCCTGGAGAAAAGAAGGCTTAGGGGATACCTCGCTGCTCTCTACAACTACCTGAAAAGAGATTTTAGGAAAGTAGGGGTCAGTCTCCTCTCCCAGGTAACAAGTGATAGAATGGAAATGGTCTCGAGTCGTGTCAGGAAAGGTTTAGATTGGATATTAGGAAAAATGTCTTCACCAAAAGCATTATCAAGCATTGGAACAGGCTGCCAAAGGGAGTGGTTGAGTCACCACTCCTTGAGGTATTTAAAAGATGTGAAAATGTGATGCTTAAGGACGTGATTTAGTGGTGGACTTGGCTGTGCTGGGTTAATAGTTGGACTCCATGGTCTCCAGAGTCTTTTTTCCAGGAAAACTGATTCTATGACTCTATGGTTCTACAACTCATTTGTTCTTCAAACACACAGAGATAGAAAAAATACTATTTCAGTCTTGGTCTTGAACACTTCCAGGGATGGGGCACCTACAGAATCGGAGAATCAATTAGGTTGGAAAAGATCTCTGAGATCATCAAGTCCAACCTATGACCTAACACCATCATCTTCCATCAACCTAAAAACCTGTTTAACCCTGATCCAGGTACAGGCACCTCTACAGTGGTCACAGCAGATTTTCAGGGATGCTGTTCCAGATGGAGTGAGGCTGCAGTGGTTTGGCACGGAGAACTTTTATTGCTCATGGTGATGAGTGAGGGAGCAAAGACAGTGATAGTCATATGAGGTTGGAAAAGACATATCTGGAATGATTTGCTGAAATTTATAGGGCCTTGCTTGACGTTTGCTGATAAACAGCACACTTCACGAGGAAGTACTGAAGAGGCAAAGGTGTCTGATAGCATTCAGCACCTGCTTTTTGCAGTGGCCAGGCCCATCCCAATGTGCAGTTACCAGACAAAGCTTTGCAGAGAAGAGAAGGTCTGTCTGTAGCATCCACTGGAACTACAAAGGTTAACTGTGGTTGGACTACAGGAAAAAGTAGCAGCATTTTACAGTCACACCCAATTCCCCATTTTCAGCAGCCTCATTCACAGCCTCTCCCCATTTTCTCTCTGAACTATCAGAGACATTAATAAGAGCCTTTTCCTCTCCCCACTTCGACTGATCTTTCTAATTAGGAGCACTGAACAAATATATCTGAGGAACAGCCTGGCAGCATCAAGCAGCCTTGGTTCACTGCATGCAGGGCATGGAAAATGCTCTGTTCTCCCAGCGACAATGGGAAAGCTACAATCAGTGACTCAGCATCAGCCCAGCAACAGCTCTCCAGGGAATCCAAGACAACACCTCCAAGCATTCCTGCCTATTTCTGGGCACAGAGGGATCAGACAGCAAAAAATGCTCCTTGAAACAATTCCCTGCCTCTGATAAACACACACCTCCTATCAACTAACGATTATACAACACTGCCAAGCTTTGCCTCATGATCCACATGTCTGGACACATCCAGGCTACAGCCAATACTGAAATTTGGGGTTTTTTTGTGTAACAGCTGTGCTCTGTGCAAGGCAGACGTGGCATTTCATTAAGCACACGGTAATAGCTTGATTCCCTTAGGGACTTGCTGCTGGAAAATAGAACATCTCCTTTCATAAACAGGCAAGGTCACCATGCTTGTTTTGGACTTGATGCTGAGATAATTGAGTATCTGTTCATTATACATTGCATTTTAATGCACTAATGGATCTACATGTAAAACTAATTTTACTAGACCGGAGGAAAGCAGCCTTATATTACACTTCAAAGTCTATTCAGCTACAGAACACAGTCAAAGAATTCTGATTTATGCCCAAACTACTTTTTGTATTTTGCTTGGTTTCAGAAGTTGAAAAATTCCAAGTAACCAACTGCTGAAAAGCACAAACTAAGCTATTTTGCCTGTTCACACTGCATTACCCTTTTGTAACTCACAGCTGCTTTTCTATTTAACAAGAGTCATCTTCCAGCATATTCACATGCACACACTGTGAACAAGACAGGTCACAAATGTGACACCTCAGCGTTTAAACCCCAGTAGATATAAACTTCACAGAGATATATGAAGAGGGATCAAAATTCCAGGCAAGTACTTCCAAAAATCAGGAGTCCTCAGAGGACCTTACCTGAAGAACCTAAACACTGTGCAACTAATTCTAACCAATCTGGTTCACTTTGATCTTACTTCATCTCAAACACTCATTTTCTCTCTTTGTTTAGAAGCTGGCAACCTGTTTTTCTCTGTTCCTTTGATTCCTGGAAGACTTCCTTTCTGGATGTGCAAACAAGAAAATCCAGAGGACAATACTAGGTCAAAGCTAAAAGCAAAAGAAGAAAGAGTTACTCTCAAAGTGAATGTGTCATGGGTATGAATGAAGATATCATGGGTGATATGAAAGAAGAAATAAAATATTTTCTCCTGAACCCAGATACAAATACTGTTCTGCATTAAATCTAGTAGTTTGTGGAGGGAAGGAATAATTATGCACTAGAGTTTAGAAATTAAAAAGGCACACGTAAATAGTACACATAAATAAGAGAAAGCATTTTATTCTGAATTTTCCTCTGCTTACTCCAATATATCTCATCAGAGATTAAGATCAGAAATTTCAAATGCAAATGTTGTCTGAAGATTTAGAACAAACTTTTGCTGCATTTTTTATTTGTTATATACCTCAGGGATTTTCCAAACTGGAGGATGCAAACAACAACTTTAAATGAAAGGGCAGTCTCTAGATTGTGATCAGCTGGAAAAGATCTGTAAAAATGTTAAGAATAATGTTTCCTGCCCTCCTCATCTGTCATTAAATTAACAGATAGTGGAATTAGCAGTTTCATTTCTAGAAAAAAACCAAAACCTCCAAGGCTGTCAACATTTGTACATGGCAAACACCTTTGAGGAGTAGGGTTTCTGCCTTAGGCAAGGATTTTTGAGCAATTTTAAAAAGATCAGCGTCAAAAAGACACCTTCTTCCTTCAGAGGACCTGGATGACTTGTGACAGTTTTTTCTTTCCAAGGCTGCAGCAGCCTAACTTAGAGCCCTGCCTCCTCCTTTTGTTCATTTGAAACACGTTGAAGCAGGCTGCCAAAGGTTCAAGGAGAGGTCATCAGGTGCTGTTTGCTGTTGGCACCTCTAAAACTGCTGACACATGCTAGGAAGAAAAATGGGTACATCTAACACAGCTGCAACAATAAAACAGCTACTTGGGAACCTCACCTTAGAGCTAACAATACCTCCAAGGAGTGCTGGCCAACTGAAGAGATAAGCCAGTAGTATTCACACGTAAAATGCAAACAAAGCTTACAGAAGTCTTGATAAATACCTAGGTTTATCATTTCCTCAGTATTTTAAAACACAAAAGGTGAAAACATACGCAAAACACACCACATTTTGGATTTTGCTGGTTGGTGATAAAAACCATTATCCATAGTGATGAAGGCTGAGGGTGGACTTGGCTGTGTGAGGTTAAGGGTTGGACTCAAAAGACCCTGAGGGTCGTTTCCAACCTAAATCATGCTATGACAGCCTTGCAAACAGCAACCAATGTGATTGTCTCCTTTTGTATCACTCACAAATTTGAATATGGAAACAATCCACTCTTTGTTAAAAACACACCAGAACTAATCAAATTCTGTTCCTGGACACAGATACAATTTTTTCTAGCTTAATGCCTCAAAACATTAAAGGAAAAATGCATGTTTTCTGCCAGACCTACTTGTCTCAAAGTCATCTACTTTAACTTCTGTAGAAGAAGGAGGATTCTCCCAGTCAAGTCTTGTCCCAACCTTTAGACCAATACTCTATAAAGATATGTTGACATTTCTCAGATTAATTCCAAGTAATTCCTTGCCTGCTAGGGCCAGATCTGTCCCTTCCTCTCATTTCACTTCAGCTATGTACAAATTCACACTAGCATTAAGCATGAGCTTGAACTCTGGTATTTATCATAGCTGGAGGAGTCTGAGCAAGTTCACAACCTCACCACTGGCTTAAGATCTGGAAGATCTTGAGAACCTTGAGGGCCTCAGGCCAAGTCAGTGTCTCCTTACAGATTTTTACATTAAATACAGCAAAGGGTTTGACATCCTTCTTGCCACTAGAGATATGGATTTCCTCACTGGGATGGCAAACTAAACAGGACCAAGCCACATGGGTGGAGATCATGCAAAAACGGAAGTAAAAGGATTGCATCGCTACCATGTAAAATGCTGTGGCACCTATCAAAATCAGACAGATCGTGGTTCATTCATGTACAATTCTTCTGGCTGTTTGTCTTAGACACAGGAGAAGTACACAACAGTTACAGCAGAAATCAGCATTTTATTCTTCATGAATTGAGTAAAACAGAAGCCCTATGCTTCACCCAGCTATATGGCTTTCAGATTAGATTCCAGAACAAACCATATGAACTTACCTTACATTTCAACAAGCTGGCCACTCTCTCTTGCATTGACTGTCCAGCCTTTGGCCTGACAAGAATATAAACTGCTTTCACTTCAGGGCTGGAGCGCAGAAGTTTTTCCACCAGTACTTTGCCCATGAAACCTGTAGCTCCTGTGATAAGTACGCTCTTTCCATTGTAATAAGCTGAGACTGAAGACATGGTGCTTTCTTGTTCTGTCCCTTCCTGCAGCAGGTACCTGAGAAGATGCAGAAATAAAGCTTTAAAGGCTTTTGGAATAACCTTTTTAGTCACCTAGATCAACTCAAATGAGTTCAGTCAATGGCAATTTTAAAAATTATTTTTTTAAAAGAAGTCTTTATTGTGACAATAAACCACAAAAATCCGAGAAGCTTAAAAAAAATCAAGCTCAGCCTTATCCTCCATGTGACACCACAGCTGCACACAGAGGTCAAAGACAGCTCGTGCTGTCCAAGGCTCCCAGCAGGAGATGCTCACTGCAGTGCTGAACAGTGTTTATATGCTACTGTGAAGTGGCAGCCATGAAGATATGCAGCTATCCCTACAAGACAAAGGAGAAAGAGATTTCCTCACAAACACTGCTGTGTTTTCCGCTTCGATTCCGCTGTGCCTATGGCATTCCTTGCCAGCCGTCACTCATCGACGTGCTCAGTCTTTTCCTGTTGCCTTGGCTTGGAGTAACACCATGAAGAAAGCTCTTCTTCATGGAAGATACAGTGTAATGACACTGCTCTGCACAACTGCAATACTACATGCAGGTCATCACCCTTTATGAGGTGTTATGACCAGAATTCATCCCAGTTCACTCTAAGGAGTGTAGATGTGACAGGCTCCCTCTGCAAAGTTTAGGTTGTCTGAACTCCCCTTTGGAGATCCACTGACATGACCAGGCTCCCACATGACATGTCCCAGTTAAGTATTTTAATTAGATGCAATGGTTTCCGGCCTGAATGTCCCCAGCCATCCTGATTCAAACTCTTAAGTTCATTAAATGACAAGCAAGGCTGGACTGAATCCTCTTAGAAAAGCCCCTCTTCCCTATTAGCCTACCGAAAGCAAAACAACCATCTTTGAAGTGGGGCAGACCACAGCAAGCACAAAACACACACTGCAAGGGAAAGGCTCATGAAAAATACCAGTAAATGTTTTGAAAAAAGCCTACTGAATTCCAAATCGAAAGAAACAAGAATAGTAGAACGTTGTCAATCACATATTCAAAAACCAGAATGATGATCTTCAAGTATCCCAGAAAAACTTCTCTTCCTCTAGCAGAAGCTTCAGAGACACGAACTAGGGAGTCAAGCCTAACAAAATATCACTCTTCTTTCCCAGTGCTGCCTGGGACCACAGTACTTAGCATCAAACAAATGAAAATCCCCAAACTTCTTTATCCACGACAAATCATCAGGTGTAGAATCCAGTTTAGAAAGTGGGTCAAGCAGAATAACTTCTCAGGGACACAATTTTATAAACTAATAGCTGTGGGTATTCCGGCTCAGTGAATTTGGTTATTAGCCTACTTTCAGATTTCGTCTAGATTATAACTTAGATGAATGCGGAAGGCTCATCTAGGCCTATTAAAAACCTGTTCTTATTAAAGAGCTGGCCACTTGGGAAGTTAAACCAACAAGTTAAACTATCAGATAATTAACTTATTTATAACAAAATGTCACATCTTGTTCCGGTTTGGAGAAAATGCTTTATATTGGAAGACAGGAATTTGCAGAACCTGGAATCATGTGGAAGATGTACAGGGTCAGAAGAAGGGAGTAGTTTAGCCAGATGAAGACAAAAGACTTCAGAAATTTGACATGACACATGCCCTGCAATGTAGAAAAACTGAGAGAAGTCCTTAGTCACTAGGGGCCATACAAATCCTACAGAGAAACAGGAAACAAAAAGATAAAATATAAGGACCACTTCCAGCCACTTGGATACTTGCTTTGAATTCGTATCCAGAAGATTGTATCTGCACAAAAAATGGTACATTTATAGAGTACTTTGCACCACAGACTTGGAGATTAGCACAGGAATTACCCTCCTTCCCACACTTCAGGAGCAGAGAGCGTTTCCAACCTGCATCACTTAGCATTACTGCTTTGCCTCATAGTTGCAGACTACTGCACAAATAACTGTGTAAGGCTTCCACGTGTGGACATCAATTTATCGTGTTGTTTCATTTGGGTTCTCTGCTTCAGTTATCTAAAAGGGGCTTCATTTGTTTTGGCCAGATGTTCAATGACTGCTAGAATAGTAAAATAAATAAATCACACTGCTTTGAAGTGTCCCTATAATTAAACGTGCAGCCACATTTCATTAAATATTTCTGACAAGGACTACATGCATGCAACTCACAGTTCTTTCTCATCTAGTCTGAGACCATTTTGAATGTTTGATTCCAAAAAAAACCCAAAAATTTCATCTCCCAAGCCGTTCTGGTATGATGAAAATGGAAGTACCAAACACAGCCACTGAAAAAACAAAATTCCAAGGCAATCGGCTGTTACTTTTGATTACTGGCTTAACCTGCTAGAGTTAAAAGAAAAGGGAATAAAAATCACATCCTTTCTATTTTCCATAATAAAGCAGGCCAAGTTAGGCAGCCTGGAGTTAGTAGGGCCAGTTTCAGAGTTGGATCCAGTTGCTCAGGGCCTCATCCACAATAACAAAGGATGAGATTGTTTTATGGGATCAGATTTGTGTCTCTTTGCAGTACATTTATTTTTCTATTTCCTAAGTGAGCTTCAGAAGAAATTATAAAAATCTTGTACCCATAAGATGCCATGCTAATTATCAGGAAAGAAAATCTGTGAATTTATTTAATGCAAACAAACAAATCCATGTTTTGAGATCACGACACAAAAGCCAGAATGCTGCAATTTGGTATGTTCAGACAGATCCCAGAATCTCCACTGTTCAAGTAAACTTATTACATTCCAAGTTCAAAGCCAGATTCCAGTTTATATTCAGGATTGCTAAGATATTTTCCTTTCAACTTTGTCTTGAATTTTTTATTTTGTAGAACTATCTTTGCTTTTTAATATCTTTAAGTGTTATTGATTTTTCTCTGCTTTTATTGATATTGCTTGGCCTTTGTAAAGAAAATACTGAAGAACTTACAGAGATTTTAAGGAACCAGAGGATTTCTGAGGTCAAAGGGTGTGATCCAAGTAATGCCTGCTGACCCGACCCTTTGGAGATCTACTTCAAAACAGAGAGAACTATATGCATGCCTTTTTGGCTTTTTACACTTGAATTGTTTCCTGCAGAACGTTATACTTGGCCTTTCATTGTAAGGAACAAATAGTCAATACTGAGCACTAATTATTTTCCAGTCAATTAAACTACAAGGGATGAAATGTCTGGTAGAATTATCTGAACTATGGTCAAAAGCTGCAGTGAGGTGACCCTTAGTGAGGTAAAGAAGGATAAAGACTATTTCATAGGCTGAGGTTCCTGGCTCTTCCAAAACTGACTGGAGGTGAAAAAGCCACTGAATTGTGGAGAAAAGCCCATGCAAGGACTTCTTGGAGCCCAATTCAAGTGAGTAATTACAGGCAACTCAGATGTTTTAGGCACTAATCGGAGCAGGAAAGTAATCACTGATGCGACCTGAACTACTGAGCGCAGCATCTTAGCAGCAGCACAAATTTCTCTGATGCTGACTCATCTCCAGCCAGAGCATGAAAAAACCACGAGCCAGGAATCCCACTGAGCCAGGAATCCCACTGAGCATCTCTGCAGACACAAGTGCACAAGCTGCTCCGAGGGTACCGCGGTCTCCTCTGGATCAAACAGAAAGGACGAGCTACAGTGCTGCGTTACAAACAAAGCCATGACCTTCTGCCAAAGGACAGGTAAAAGGAAAGGTGGGAATCCTAGTCCTACCAACCTAATACTTCCTTCCTGCAAAAGAAAACCTTCGTATCCTCAGCAGAAAAGCACAGGAGAACTTCCCCTCCCATCGAGAGCAGGTATGACTGAGCTGATATTTAACAGAACAACTACTATGCTGTCCTCATCTTTCACACATCTCGGTGATGCCAAATCTGCATCCAGATTGCAATGGTGTAACGAAGAGAGCCTGGCAGCTGTCAGAGCCAGAGTGGTGGGAAGGGAAATGTGGATCTGAACCTCACTGACTGCTGCCATTGCCACTGCCCACGGCAGCTCCCCAGCTGCAGGGGCTCAACGAGGGATGGCAGAAGGGAGGATGAGTAATGAAGGTGGACTGGAAGAGGTGAATATTTCAGTATGGTTTGGATCAGTGCCCTACTCAACTAGGACAGCAGCCATTACAGAAGCTTATCTGCTAAGGTATTTGTCTTTTCAACTCAACAGCATAAAATTAAAAAAAACCAGTTTCGTGCAAGAGCAAAGGACCATATGCCTATAAATGTACATTGAGATTCAAAAATGGCCTCTCTGGCATCTCCTTCTACTTAGACTGGTTTTGATGAGCTTTTTCTTACACAACTTTATGCAGAGATGTAACTTCCATAAACAAGAGGGTCAGCCTGTTCAGAGGAGTCTATCAGATATCATATTAAATGCAATGAACCTGCTTCAACCAAAATTACACTTAATGACAAATAATAGTTTTTGAAACAAAGCTACAGACAGCAAGAGTCCTTTAAGACAAAATAATTTCTGGACACTTTCTGAAAATAAATTTTTAATCTTGGCTGAAAATATCAAATCATACATAAAACAGTTTTCTTTAATCAGGATTCTAGAAGAGTTATAATTAACCTGGAACATGCAAAGAATGAAAAATTCCTCTGTTGCTTCAGAGGACTTGTATAGCTGAGGTCAGAAAAAGCAATATAAAGTGGTCACAGACTATTTTTTGTCTCATCAATTTACTTCTTCAGTCTATTAATTATTTTATGAGTTTTAAATTGACTGAACACTGGGGATACCTGAACAATACATCTTCATATAATTGTTTTCTCTTTTACATTTTGTCCCAGGATGTATTACAGAGACTCTCCAAAGTAGGCAAGTAATTATAATACATAAAAGCAATTATTTCTAATACATGCTTTTTGCCTGAAAGCATTTGTTGCTAGTTTAATCATCGGAAAATAAATACACACCATGCATGCTAGAAATAGCTGAAATAGTGACTGGTTTTACATTATAGTGACTTGACTCCTGGCTCCTCAGTAACACCAGGAGAAGGTCACTCAACTCCTCTGATTTCATTTTCTGGGCCAAACTCATGATCAGGGAAGTTCCACTGCAATGACCAGTGTTTCAACTTGGATTAACGTGAATTACCTTACATTTGAGCCTTTGGATTTAAAATATTTTCTGCATTTTCAGTAACAAGCAACCGTGAATCAGAGCAGAAAATGGCTGTAGTTCAACACTGCACACCATTTGTGACAACAGTGCTGCTGACACAAACAAGCAGGAAGTACCAGCAAGAAGGCCCTGAAGTTATGTAATGTATTTCCAAAGGTCTTTAGGCACAGAAAGATTTGTGTAGCCTATGAAGCAGGGGAGATTTTACTGACGGCAGAAAATGAAGCAAAGAGGATGTTAAAATGGCTGTTCTACGGAAAAATTAAAAGTTCCTTATGGTTTGTTGAACTTCCACAGTTATTTAATGTCACCTAACAGCAACAACCGAGATAAACCTCATCTCATTTAGCTACAGAATTAAAAGGATGGTCATAATCCACCCTTTGTACAGGCACTACAGAAGCTAATGCAGCATAAAGAAATAAAATCCTGCAATTCAAAGATGGGTGCATTTACGGCCAGACTGAACTCTTGATGACAATCCTCTTTGCAAAAGAGATTTTGCTCCAGGCAATTTACACCAAATATAAACGTTGTTGTTAGAAGCCTGAAGGTTGAATCACTTTTCTCCAGCTAATACATTTCAAATCATTTTTTGTTTGCCAACAGTAGCAATTCAAATCCGTAACAGCATCCCCAAGTAGCAACACGCAAGGAGAAACTCATTGCTCCCAGAAACCCTTCATGCCTTGAAAAACCACACCAGTTTTGCAATCCATTTTAATTTATAGCAGTTAAATCTAAAGAGACAGGAAAGTGTGACAGCATAATTAAGAGCTGGAGACAACGAGAAGCATGCACAGCCGGATCCTGCAAACTGCTGAATGCTACATGACAGGCAGACACACATGGAAGCCTCTGGGAATTGTGGCTGCTGGGCCAAAGACCTGCCCCCAGGATAGATGTGGGCAAAAGCTGGAATTTCCTGATTGCTGAAGCATTCCCTACACAGCTTCACAGATGTTCTGACTCTCCTGAGAAGTACAAGCTATTCGACCACCATGGAGGATTAGGGAAGAAAGAAGCAAGTAGAAGGGTCACTGCTGCAACACAACCCAGGAGAAGCCTCTCGATTTTTTAGTGAAACCTGTTTGTCTCTCTCAGTGTCACTCTCTTCTCTCCAAAATTAAGGAAAACAAGTGTGTAAATATTTTAGAGCTGAGACGAGGCAATGGTGCTCAGGACACACCTACGTGTGTCATATGAGATTTTAAAGAACAAATATTTCTCAGTAGCTCAAATATCAATGTATTCTGCCTCAACCCTATTTAATTATCCACCTGGTAAGAACAGCAGCTACCAGAGACTTCAAAGGTGCAGCTTCTACAGGCTCTTTTTGTACCACATAGTCCAGCATCTGTACCCACTCTCCCTTTTTTTCTAGAGCTAGTTGTTGCAAAGCCATTGAGCAGGTTACAGGATTAAAGCATAGATCAGGACTAGAAGGGAGCTTTTGCTTTGCCTCAGTATAATTAAATGCAGACATCCTACATCAGAGCTTTTCTGTGGGCAATCCTTCCCCTTCTCATTCCTCCAATTCACTCTTCATAACCATCCTCCCCTTCGTCTTTCTCCTGGGATCTCTACAACCAGCAGTCCTCTCCCAAAAGCCTTAATCAAAACCCCTGCCATACCCACTGCACACCAATCACTCTGCAACCCAGCACTCCTGAAGCAAGGTCTCAGTGAAATCAAGAGTTAATTCTCTGTAATAACAGGCTTGTCCTGCTCACTTAGACATCTCACTTGATAACTTCTTATTAGCATCCACCAGCTAATGTATTAAAAAAGATTTTCTGTCCTTTTCCGCTACTTGTCCCCCATCAAAAATAGTGGCACCAGCATTTATGACATTTGTGATTTTTTTTTCCCCCTGAAACAGTTATCAAGCATTGGAACAGGCTTCCTGGGGAAGTGGTGGAGTCATCAACTCTGAAGGTATTTAAAGATGTGTAGATGTGGCACTTGGGGACATGGTTAATTGGTGGACTTGGCAGTGTTAGAAGCATTGAACCGTGGAACGGCTTGGATTGGAAGAGCTCAGCACAGGGCTGGAGTCACTGCCCACTTGCACACTGCAGAGAGCTTGAGCTCTGCACCCAGCAACACCCTTCAGTCTCTCTCCCCAGCGATCTTTAAGGTCTTTTTCAACCTAAGTGATTCTATGGCTGAGCCAGTTTAAGAATACTCACATACAATTTGACAGTAACCAGTGGCTGAGGTGTTTTGGTGGTTTTTTTGAAGTCCTACTTTTGGAACAGTCCAACTAGCACAGCTGCACTGAAGGATAGCAGCTGCAGGATTGCTGCATCCCCAGCAATTCCCACATTCCAGCACTCATGGAAAACTATCCCATAGTGGCCTCCAAAAAGTACTGGATAACTAAAAACTGCCTACATTTCTGTAACAAATGGAAATGAAGTAGTGATTGACAGCAGCAATGCAAATACTTTTGTGATTGCAGCAATCACGTTCTTCACAAAGGCACGGTCATGACATAAAGAAGAATGGTCTTCACTCAAGATTTAGAGTCAACAGCAGTATTGATCCAAGTAAATCAATATCAATGATCATTATCTAGTAAGTAAATCTGTACCATGGAATGATGGAGAGACTGCCTTCCTGAGACCACCTTTCTTTTTCTATTGCCACTCCATCAGGCGCTCCTGTCAGGTAAATATCTAAGCACAGCGCTCCAAAGTCTTAATGAAATCAAATGAAACTGCATTTCTATGAAGAAACCTAAGAAAAACCCCTGCAGAAAACAACAAAAGAAGAAACTGAGGACAATGTAAAGGAACATGGCCAAAGCGATGATGCCATTAACGACCATACTTTAAAAATACCTAACAATTATATAAGCCATGTTACCTATTTCTACAACTTTTTTTCCACAACTATGTCCAGTGGATGACGTAAATAAAAAATACAAGTAGCTTTGTACTCCTGTGCAGATTTATCACTACAAATGCCTATTTTTGTTTGTATTAAGCTTCAAAACGAATGCAAAATAATTAATAATTGGCTGAACAACACAAGCTGCAAGAAAGCAAGACAGCTGTAGGGATTCAAACATACATACATGTATTTACCATTCCCAGTTTCTGATGACCACTGAGTCCCCCGCTGAGTCTCTCTGGATTCCCCTGAGCATAAAGGCCTTCACTGGAGACTTTTCTTTAGGAGTATGTGTGTATTTGTGCAATATATGCACAGAAAACCATTTTAAGGCTGTAGACAGAAAAATCTGCCAACTGTTTTTTTCTTTGAGCCTCATCCATTTTTGGATCATCAACACCACGATGACGGTGGCTATAGAATACCTGACACTGTGAACTTTTGTAACATGTAACAGGGGCAAATATTCCTCTTCCTCCATCCTTCCATCATGTCTGAATTTGCTCATACTTTCCTTAGAGGAAACCACTTAACAGTTGAGAAGCTCTTGACATGTTGTGAGGGAAATGTCTTGATGAGCTCAGATAACACAGTAGCTGTGGTGACTGCACTAAGAAGTTTAGCAGTCCTGTGACAGCGAGCTAAGATGGAATTTCACACTTTAGATCTCAGATCTAACAGAGTGGAAAAAAATTACCTGTTGTCTTCGGACACAGATTTAAGGTTAACTAAGTAACTGTAATCATTTTTCTTTCCAATAGGAAGCCAAACTCTGCACTCTGAGTAGATTTATAGTGGGGTTTTATTAAGAAGTGCAGTCTAGAACTCCACTCTTGTCTTGGTTGGAGCTGAAAAACAAAAATGCTTTGAGTATTTCCCACCAAGAAGACTCTTAAAAGCATGACCAGATGAATGTGTCTATAGCATTAATTTCATAGCAAAACATATATAGAGACATACATTTTCAAACCCAAAGACTTAAGATACCCACAGATTGGGGTTTTTTTAATTGAAACTTGAAGGAGAACATTATCACTGGAAAGACCACAGTTTTCCCTTTTGCCTCATCACTGACTCAAACCTCAGGCTAAATACAAACAAAAAGCATTTATTTTTTCAATTTTCCCACATTTCTCTATCTTCCATGCTTAGAGCATTTGATGGCACCTGGCAAAGTTGCTCTGTCCAGAGCAGGATCAAAGCCTTCAGGAGCAGGGAGGAAGCGTGAACAATGCCTACTTAATTGCAGGAAGTCCACAGGGAATTTTACACTGGTTATTGCACACCGCTAGCTGGCTTTTTCTGCAGCCAGACAGGAAATCAGCACCTGTGACCAGCTCTCCAAAAATTCCCTGCATGCCCTGTTCTGTTGAAGACAATTCTGGCACTACTGGCATCAGAACCATCACACGCTGACATGTTTGCGGTTGGAGTCCTTGGCACTGAAATAATCAGGCAGTACAAGGTGCAGAGACTACGGCAGCTCCAGCAGCAGAGCTGCAGCAGGTCCAGCCTGGCTGCTGCCTTGTCATGACTCTCACTGTGCAAATGACTGACGAACACCTCGTTCCCCCTTTGGAAAAACACAAGAAACCACAGTGAGGAGAATCCAGGGGGCTGCTTCCTCCTACAAGGATCCATAGGTGGAGCGTTGGGAAGGGGCAATGAAGACACAGGTATGGGGCTTGTGGGTTTCTGGAGAGAGAATGAGGAAAGGCAGCAGCAAGAAAAACAATTAGACTTTATATATATAATGCAAAAAAACTACAAAGTGTACAAGTTCTTCAGGTATGAGTCAGTGAGACAGAAGGCACTTCCCAGATTCCACGTGTTTCTGCCTCCCATTACACCTCACCATTCTGGATAGACTTTTCCCACTGCTTTGTCTGACTGTCCCTGCCTGGATGCACTCCCAACCTCTTTAATCCTTGATCTAGTGCTCCTAGCAAGAGAAATCTGGAGTTACGTGCACAGCTGATCCTGCTGCTCCTTCGGAGGATGTGGGATAGCTCAGGGCCAGGGAATGAAAGTTTAAGAGGTGATATGCCCAGCGAGACTACTGCTTTTGCCTCTGCCCCTTCCAAGAGAAAATGTTATCCTAAGAGTCTGCAGTTTTCTGTTTCCTTGGAATCTCAAGCACAGCATGCAGGCCTTCTTCTCTGGAAACTCTGACAGGGAATACAGAAGCAGCCCAACTAATCCAAAACCTTCACTGGCCATATGAAAGCAAGCCAGGTACTAATATGAAGCTCCAAGGTAGCTGCTAGGATTTTCAGAGTAAAGACAGAGTAAAGCAGTGTTTGATCAAAGTGGAAAACTGAAAGAAACTCACTGAGCATGGATAGCATGAACATGTCTCGGATGCTGCAACTGCAAAATGTACATTAAAAAAAAAAAAAAAAAGTGAGAAAAAGTAAGAAAGCACCAAAGAAGAGAGTTTGTAGGACTCTGTGATTAGTATCTGAGTCAGTGTGTTTGTGGAGGACTTTCCAGTCAGCTTCTACCAGGAGGCGCTCCACAATGAACTGGGAGTGCCAATCCAAGAGATCTCCTTGCCGTGCTACGCCCAGAATTACCCACAGCAGCTTGAAACTTCAACAAGTTCTGAGATCTCTACACACACGGCCAAATTACTTCTCGGAGATATCCTGGCCATCTGCAACACTGATAAAATGGAAACTGAGCTCTTTCAAAAAACAGTTTCCTCAACACCAAGACCAATAGATGAAAGAAATGAAAAACCACCTCTAATGGTCTCCTCCCGTCCTTGGGAAAATTCATCCTTCTTATGGAATTTGCCAGCTGGCATGCTGTGGATAGCTGGCAACACAGTCTGCTAACACAGGTGCTGATCAAAGCAGGCTTTGGTCACGTAGGAAACAGTTCACTAGGAAATGGGAAAGGGACCCAGAGCCTCTCATTTCTTGGCATCTGACAGCCCCTGCCATAATATTTTGTGACAGACTTTAAAGGTGCAGTTTGCAAGAAGGTATCAACAAAACACAGAAATTGTGGTGTTATTTGCACTTGTAAATGTATTAACACTTCTTTTTGTACCCCATCAGCTCTTCCCTTATTTGAAATTCAGTTACAAGTAAGCAGAACTCATTCTACTGAGAACATTTTCACAAAACCTTTCACCAGTAACACAGCAATGTTTATCCCTCCCTTGTGCTGCTAAAAATGCTTTTTAAAATGCAGTACTGCATTTGTTCAATCATTGTTTTATACACCTTAATTAATGAACTCTGAAATACCCCAGAGAAATAACGTAAACATGTATTTCATTACTCCCATTATCAGAAACAAGGCAATTCAAGGGGTTGGTAATGAATTAGAATTAATAATGCAGTGCCAACCAACCACTTTCTTGGTCTTTTGGAGAGCTGTGTTTAATTCCTTGAGATTGTTTAGGTCACACTACAACAGGGATCAATCAGAAGCAACTTGCATTTCATAAGCCAAAGAGCACAACAGCAAGAAAACACAAACAACAGAAAACCATATATGCTGTAAGATACATTGCTTTCATCACAGTTGTTACAGTATTACAATTTCATCATTATCAAGTGTATATGTTAATTCTAAAAAGTATTTTGTTGTTATTGCTTTGGTTCTTGGTGGGTTTTGGTTTGTTGTTTGATTTTTTTTTGCCATGCAGTTACTCCTCTCACTCAAGAGCAAAAAGACAAAACCGTGGACTCAGGAGGGAAATGATAATTACATGTGGAAGAAGCCAAACTAGAAGATCAAAATTATATCCTTCCAAATTAGATTTTCTCACAAACTGCAAGGAAAACATACTCCTAAAATCTCCTCGGTTTCTGTGGAAGATAGGCAGCACAGCCTGCAGATTTTTCTCCCCTAAGTTCTCCAAGAAACACAAACATTTACTCTTTAGATAAAGGGAAAAGAGAATTCCCTGGAGTTAACAGAGCTGCATTAAGAACTTTCCTCTTCACATCATCAGCTCTGAATAATGAGGCAGCAGAGAGCTTTGCAGCACTGGGAGCCTTTCAAACACACCTCTCCAGAAAGAAGAGACAATAAAATGTCAATAGAAAATGCCTCTTGACTGGCACAGTGAAAGCTTTTCCTTTTGCACATACAGGGACCAATCTTTTCTTCCCCTCTTCTCCAATATTTAGAAGACAAGCTGATGAGAGATGACAAGGCACATTTACAGAAGCTCAAAAAAAATCAGCACTGAATAAAACATAAGTGCAGCATAAGAAAAGGATGATCAGAATGTACCAATGTCATTTAATATATTCTCTCTGCACTCACATTCAAGAAGGGGATGGAGAGAAGAAATTCAATGATTAATTGGTTCTAAACATCTGAGAAAAGTTTGAATTAAGTTTAAAGTACTTGAATAATCATGTTGTAATCAGTGCCAGATTCAAGATAGTGTACGTCTTCCTTAATCACAAACTTCCTTCTCATCCTTAAGAAGTTCTGCATTCAAAATTTCACTGTTCCTATAGAGAACAAAGGTTTTTAATTAGTTTTTAATTTATTTTTCATTGGCTAACAGTATCTCAATTATCGGATAAAGAAAAATATTTTTTTCACAATTTCACAAAATTTCACAAATTTTGCGATGCTGGCCCCCTCGTACCTCAATCCCATCCTAGCATGATCAATAAAATAAAATAAAACAAAAAATACAGAAACTCTTATTATTTCTAGGGAATCCCACACAGTCCTCTTAAAACCAACTCAGTTTAAATTTCGAAATAATTTAAGCTTGAAAATGAGGTATGTGTGCTGACCTCACATGCCTCAGGAAGCCAAATCCCATGGAACAATCCAATGTCAATCCCTGCAGCCTATCTGGTGGTAGTCCCTCTGGAGGGACTAGTATGTGCATGCCCTGAAAACTCACAGGACCACACCAAGTTGGTATATTAGCATAGCTTCATGGAGCACAGAGAAGTACAGAAATAAACATGTCTCCTGATTATTCTCTTTTCTAAGCCTTTTCCATACTTGTAGGGACAGGAAATTGCTATGTGCCAAAGTGAAGGTACTTAGGACCCATTTAAAGGAAGGATTTATCCATATAATTTAAGAAAAAAAATAAGTTATTACTCAATTCTAGTTAATAAGTTTTTAATTTTATTTTTCCAATAAATTATGCTCTCTTTAACTTT
This sequence comes from Orthonyx spaldingii, assembly GCA_013397795.1. Lineage (NCBI taxonomy): Eukaryota > Metazoa > Chordata > Aves > Passeriformes > Orthonychidae > Orthonyx > Orthonyx spaldingii. Next base: position 66,891 of record VZTJ01002259.1, on the reverse strand, counting down.
TGTATGAGCTCACAAACTTCAAGACAAAGCCCATAGTCTGAAGATACAAATATCAAGCAAGGGTTACTAGTACTGAAGCACTACCAAGCTGCTTTGGTGCTTTTAGTTCCATCACACTAAGACATGCAAAGTAGGCACATTCTATCTAAAACCTCTTCTGTTTTGTGTTATTTCGAACTTTGATATTCGGAACAAGCCACGTCTCCTTCTCTCAATTAATTTGTGCCAAGCAGAAGTACAAAATATCTGCATCTTAAGACAGGTCTCTCAGCTCCATGGATCTTTGCAATCACAGGATCAGTCTGTCCTCAGCCCAAATCCCGGAGATGTTGTGAAAACAACCATCAAGTGACTTGGTGTAGCAACTAAACTTTTACAAATCCCTGCTTCTCTGAACAGCAGCCAAAAGGCACACGGTCCTCTTGCTGGTGTCACCAACTGAATTATGGTCCACATTCTTCAGGCATGTATTATTCTCCAAGCCTTGTGACATTTGTTGGCTATCCCTCACCTTGGATTTCTTCCTGGTAATCTTAGGTCCAGATAAGAGTCCTGTTACGAAGGGCTGACGTGAGGTACACACAGATTGCCAGGGGGGGAAGTGGCTGCCAAAATACACAACTCATTTGGGCAGGAACATAATAAGTAGCATGTAACCTCACTAGGCTTGCCACAAGAAAGAAAAAAGTTTTGTTATTAACAGCCAAAACATACACTGACCTTGCCAAAGAGTAGTCTTTGAGGCAGGATACTTTGTGCAATACACAGATATTTACTAAAATTAGTACACAGATTAGGGTTCCCACTCAACTACGCCCCTTAGGAAAGTAGTAGATGTTAGTACATGGTAGCAGCAACAGTATTTTTTCTACAGTTTAACAGCATAAAGCAACTTCTCTGTTGTTGTGAGAGCAAATAAAAAAAAGCAGGAGAGGTGTTTCACTCTGCTCAAAAATTAAGTTCTTGAAATCTCTGTAGCACAAAATGCTATTTTAGGCAAAACATATTTCACACACCCACCCC
>VZTJ01002259.1:21430-65821 GCA_013397795.1 Orthonyx spaldingii | reverse complement strand
CCCCCTCCGGCAGTGCAAAACAGCCTGAAATTCAGCATACTTGGCTTCCTGAAATTTTTTCCTGGCTGAGTACTCACAGCCTACAGAGATTCTCTGTTAAAACTGTTGCCAATTCTCCTTTTTGAGCCCTTTCCAACAGGATGAAAAGAGAAAAAAGGTGGCAGTCAGAGGAACAGTAGAACCCGAGGACGCCTATTTTATCAGAAGGATGTTTGAAACCACAGTAAACAGTGCACCGAGGTGGCCTCAACTGGCACTGGAAGCCAGTGTAGGTTTTGGGACATTGCCACCACATCCATCACAGGTTTTGCCACCACATCCCACCTCTTTGATCTTGTACTGAACACACGTCAAGAAACTTGGATTTTAACAACTGAATGGCAGAGATGTCCTGCAAGAGAGACAGTCCTTAACCACCAGACGGGAAAGAAGTTATGCCTGGAAATGCAGCGTGAGCCTTTTGACAGAAGGAAGTTTACGCATAGATACAGGAGGGAGATGGTAGGTGATTTGTGCAGGGAGAAAAAAATCTAGTTTAGATGATACTTGCTTGGGAATTATTTGATCTAGCTGAAATCTCCTAGAAACACAGAGGATAAAATGGTTGCTGTCAAGATATACAAGTTGAGGGGCTGAAGAATAAATGCAATATAGTGATCCCGTATACCCCAAATTCAAAGAATATAAAGAGATCAAGTCTAAGGAGACTGGATGATCTGTTTCTTACAAATTAAAGTCAGGCAATTTTGTAGATTTTCAAGCCCTTCAGAAAACTTCAGCATTCAAATTCAGGTTAGAAAGTCATAGTGTTTAGCAGGACAGAAAGAACTTAATGTAAGTATTTCATAGAACAAGTAGATCATCCCCATCCTTAGAAACAGTGACAGAAGATGAAAACTATTATCTGTGATCTAGAAGTCACATGATGAACTCAAGGGAAAGCAGAAGGAAGACACCTTTGCACTGCCAGGCTTCCCAGCTGGCTGTGGGATGTCAGGCTTGCCAGGTGCCAAACACACCACAAAAGCCCTTAGCAGCACTAATCACTGTACAGAACAGCAATGCCTGTAGGTGATACTCAGATTCTTAGATCATCTGTATACTACAGGAAAATTTTCTTATAGCAGGTTGATTCTTCCAGATTTACAGCACCTGTAGTTTAATTCCGAGATGGAGCCTGGGCCAATTAATTTACTACATGTGTACATTTCTAAGCCTTAATTTCAACACTTCAGGTCTGACAGCAAGTCTAAGACAATCAACGCAGTGTATTCACAGGGGAAAATCATCCCAATCCTCTGCTGCTCTCCTTTATGAAACTCAGAATGCACTGTGCCTAAACACAGAGGGTTTGGCAGTAGCTTTAAAGTTTTCTAAAAATTCTTACCTTTAGCAACTCAGGCCATATTTTTCTTGTCCCTTTACGTGTGCAGGAAGAAATCTTGTGGAATCATGTTGCGAGTTAAACAAATACACCGGACTGGTTTACAATGTGGTTGGAGAAAGAGTTGTGTCAGCACTGCGGAGGGTGTTGTGAAGCAGCAGCGGGATGAGAGGCAGGGGCAGGAAAGAGCAAGAATTGCTTGTCCTGTATCACTGCCAAAGCTTTCCCACAGCAGGAACATTTCATCTACCTTTGTTCAGCAAGTACTCCAATGTTACTATCTAACAACCGTAACAGTTACAGCAGCTTTCCTCAGGATCTGCATGATGCCTCAAATAATTTCAGACTATCTCTCTACCTTCTTGTGGATATTTTGCCAATACTCTGCTAATTCCCCTTTAAAGACCTTTTTTACCCCCCCCCCCCCCATTTATATAATCATAACTTTGTTTAGAACGGAAAAGATCTTTCAGTCGAACCTGCAGTGTTGTCTTCCAAACTGGAAAACTTATGATAGGAACAGATCCTCTATGGCCACAAAGTAAGAAGGAATAAAAGAAACCCCTGATAGCCACCATCAACCTTAATCCATCACTTCTATGAGAGAGTCACAGCTGGCAGTGGAGAAGTGAGGATCGAGGATCACTTAAAAGGGAAAATCCCAGTCCAACAGTGAAGAGAAGGTCTAATACCACTCACAGGGCAAGGATTTAGGAACACGACTCACCTGAAAAAATCAGCAGTTACCAAAGTTTATCTGCAAGCAGTCAGTGTAGTCCAGAAAGTCAACCAAATTCTCAGGTAACATGGGAACATTTATTAGACAGTGTGGGGATCAGCTAGCCCCTCCTTTCTGTTTGCCATGAGGGAGGTAACGTAAGGTTTGCAGTAGAAGCCATGAGTTATTAGGAAATAAAACACCTCTAAGGACACGTGCAATCATGGCACACCATGAAACACACAAAAAGAATTGCAACAGCTACAGACATGTTGCCCTGTAGTCCAGGTGAGCTTTTACTTTGACAGCTATTTATAGAAGACATACCCTGCTCTTTCCACAATGGGTTTAGCATTTTTCATTTTCAGTTGAATTGAAAAGTAAGTCACTTTATCACAAAACGTCTCCAGCATAGCTCAGGTTTCAGCCTGTGAGAGCAGAACTCCTGTGCACACAATATAATCTATGAAGACAATTTGACACTCCTTTCCTAATGTCTAGGAAAAACACACTTCTTTTTTCCAGGGTTTATTCCTTATATTTCTCATATATTCCTTAGATTTCCTTTATTCTAGAGTTTATTATATCTTTGTTTTCACTAAAATAGCCTAATATGATGCTTTCATGCTCTTCTCCATGTTTGAGAGCAAACAGATCTCCGGCTGTTACTTTTCCCTGTGCCCTATCTTTGAGCAAAATCATTCAGGTCAGCAAGAAAGCAGAAGACACCCAGGATAAAAATAAAAATTACTTTCTCTCCCCATAGAGAATACACTTATCTCAGCTGTATCCAATATATTTTCTCAAAAAGCATTGTAAAGTCCAAGTATGTTTTACTCATGCAACTTGTTCTCCCCCTTACAAAGGACAATATTGACACAGTCAAGATATACAAGAAGAGCTTGCTGCTGTTACTGTAAGCACCTTAAACCACAATCCTAAGCAAACAGACTGAGCAGCTTCTAACCTCCTACTGAAACCAGCCTCCCTCGACTCCCAGGGCGTTGTTGTAGGGAGGAAGATGGCAGAGAAGGGTATGAAACACCTCGAAAAGAAACATCAGTGACCTCTACCCTGGCTCTCCTGTCTGTTCACATCAGCACAGGGAACCTCCTCACTCTGAGACCCAGCAAAGGACCCTTATTCCCAACGAGGCTTCCGAGGTCTGCTGGAATGCTGGACCACCCGCTGTGGATTGACAGACTAGCCCCAAGGTGCCTGCACTTCATTATTCCCTATCCACTGTAACCTCCATTTCCCTTGCAAGAGTCACTTTAGACCACAGGCTGAAAACAAATCAAGCCAACAGTTTGATTATCTTTGTAGCATGACATCTCAAATGAGCTAACTGGGTTTTTTTTCCCTGTTATTGTGACTCCTAGGACAGGTTTTTGGAGACTCTATATGAAGAGAGAAATTTGTGTGAGCTCCTATGGAGGCCTTTTCTCCCTCAAATATCACATAAAGAGTATCCCAATTAAATCCTATTCCACATGAATAAAGTAGTATTCACAGAATACCTTTCACAGAAGTATTTATTGCAGAATAACAGCTGATGGCTGTTGTACAGCCAATGGATGAAGCACACCTGCTGATCTGAAGATCTTCATGGCAAAGCTGAATTAAACATGAACTTATAAAGGGTTGCATAAATGTCCTGCTTTTCTCTCTTATGATAAAACCTACTTGCCATCTCAATAAGCTTCTGTAAGTGATGTATTTTACTTTCCCTATTCTATCTAGAACACCACATGTGTTATGGTTTTCCTTTGACAGTACACACCACACCACCTTCCTCCACTTCTTACACACAACATGAAAGTGTTCCCCCTTTGTCACAACCTACAGGCCATTATCACTATCAGCTGTGCCTCTTGACAGGCTGTACCTGCCAACAGAGACACCCTCATGAAAAATCCGGGCATGTGCTGTGACCTCCACTCTGCCAGAGATCTCTGGATGCAGAGCAGGAGGCGCATCAATATCATTCACCAAAAAGCTTGGTCAGTGACCCCAGCTCACAGTGATCAATGAAGAGATCTCTGAATTGCCGTTCCCAGGACTCATTCAAAGTGGTGAGGGAAGACAAAATGTCAAATTGGTCTCTTAAAAAAACCCCCACACCATCCTTTTGAAAACCAAGATTTTTCATAACCCTCCATTCCAGCACAGAAATTAGAATTTATTTTCTTTTATTCCTGTCCAACATAAAGATAAATGCTGAAGTTAGGAGAATTCCCTGAGGGAAGGAAACACTGAGTTTTAAATCATCTCTAGTTATTCCTCCTCCTCATTTCATCTCCATCAGTGCTTGCTGTGTCTTCTACTATTAAACTTTTCATTATATATCTTTCCCAGTCAAATCCTTTGCCTAAGCTGTTCTTTAAAAACTCTCACTGATTTGCTGACTGTTCCCAGAGAGAGATGAGGCACAGAATTACAGCCCTCCCTTAGAGGGAAGCACCACAGCGCCTTTGCCTAAACACATGAAACTATATTGGTTTCATCTCCATTTCACATTTCAGCAGCTTGGGGGCTTCTCTTGCCCCTTTACCACAGAGCAGCACCTACCTTTTTCTCAGCCCTCCTCCCTCCTCCTCACCATCATGCCACAAAGGTGGACTTCATTTCATTACCCTCTGTGAAACTTTAATTTCTTTGGAGTGACTGTTAGAAAGTAAAAATTGTTTTAGGTTGCTCATAAAATCCACTGCCCATTCTGTCAGAGTGGGGCATCACCAGTTACACAGGCTGGAGAATCCTAGAGCAGGACATGCTCCAGGCACTACACTCTCCTGGCACAGCATGAGCACAGAAGGAAAAGCGGTCAGAACTGCAAAGAGAGGTTAAGGCAAAAGTCTTCATCTTGGAAGTAAAAAAAAACAATCAACCAACCAAATCTTCACCAGCTTTTTAAAACCACTTCAGGTTTCCTGCAACTTAAAGGTCAAATAAAGCTCTGCATTTTTCAAGCTGCTTTAGATCAATTCTACATGAAAGTGTCTATAATTAAAATACAATATTTTAAATTGTATAATTTTATACAGTATGTGAAAGTACTTGAAAGAGGCCTTCTTTTTCTAATTATCATTCTTTTGGTTTTTTTCCTCCATTTTGCCTTATCCTTCCCTTTGCTTATGCACTGTGGCAAATCATGTGTCATACTCCAGCATAATGAAACCTTTGAATAAATCTGATGAACAGCTGGTTTTGCCCAGTTTGAGGGGAATAAGTCATTATTTGCAAAATGCCAAACACTAATGTATGGAATGTGCGAAAACCAGTGTTCCATCAGTTAGTTATTTCTTCTTTTTTTTCCTTGCTAAATTACCTAAGTCCTGATGTCCATTCACAGGTATTTGGATAGAAACCATAACTTCAGTAGAGGAAATTCTCTAAATTTCTGCTAAGTTTGTGTAGAAAATATAAATTTACAGTATTTATTTGCAGGTCTGTCCTCAAGACCTCCCAAGTGCCTGTGTCTCATAGCAGAATCTGAGGGAGCAGAGAGGTACCCCTGATACAAAGAAGATGGAGTGTGGCACTGGATGGGAAGCACGCAAGGGGCCTGAATGAATTTGCTGATGTCACTGGAAGTAAACAATCTGGTATTTTGGGAATGCCATGGAAACTGAGAACAAGACAATAAAACACAAATATCAAGACCATTTCCAGGATGGCAAAAAAGAGAGAAACTTCCAGGGGTGGAAGATGAACCATTCTGTATTTCTATAATTCCATGTTTCATATTACTCTGATTGTAACCAGATTTCATAGCATTTTTCCTTTGAAAGAAGCAAGGAAGAAGAAAACAAACACATAAAAGGGGAAAGCAGAGCTGAAGTTCAGTTTCTTTGCTGGGCTGGCATTCAGTTTTGTTTGCTGTAAATGGTATGCTGACCTCTGGCAAATATCCCCAAATACAGGCCTTAAACAGCCTTCATTAGCACTAATGAAGATGATATAAAAAGAAATCAAAACTCAATACAAATCACCCTGTGGCTTAGACAAAACCAACTTAACATTATAAACAGACATAAATACAGCTATTTTTTCCATGTAGCTAAGTCTTCCAGGCTAAATAAAGAACTCCATGCAGAAAGAAACAAAAATACTTACAAAAGCACTGAGTTTCACGCAGTTATGCAATTTCTTTATAGTGCCTTTTTTTTTAGTGTACTAATCAAATACCTAGATTCTTAGTATGACAACTCCTGGTTTTCAACAATAGATTACCATGGAGTTCCAATAATTATTTGGCCAGAAAGGCTTTCCTGAGATGTCTCAGTCTTCTGCCTCAACCTGTTCCGCAGAAAACAATTCCTTTTCGTCAAGGGAACACTGCCTGCTTAATGACAACCAAAACCAAATATTTTTATCTTTCCAGCATTGGGAAAGCCTCCAAATAGCTACTGAATGACTAAAACCAGGGAGTGTCCCAAGCAGGGAGACTGATTCAGAAAAAAAGGCTTTGTCTCTACTCTCTGGAAGCCATAGCCTGTGAGCTGGCTCGTTCTAGTACTTCCACCCAAATGTAATCTTACTGCTCCAGTGATATTTCCATGAAGGTTTCTGTGGGAAGCTGGGATGAGCAGTGGCTCTTGCCCATCCACAGCCAAGTGCTCTTCCTCCTGGCTGCTGCTGTCACCCAAGGTCAGTAATGGGGACAGCCCAAAACACAAAAAAAGAAAAAAAGTACAGCAAAAAAACAATGGAAAGAGACTGACTCTCCTTGTCAGACACTCCTCTCTCTGCCCACTGAAAAGAGGAGGAGCAAGAAGTTTTTGGCCCTTAATTCTGAGGTCTCTCATGCAAGAGCAGAGTGACTACATAATACTACTTTACTGTTACTGACACTAGCTCAAAAAGGGCCAAAAAGTAAAAAGGAAAGACTACACGTAAGAAATGAATCAGCTTTTGTCTCACCTAGAGCAGAGAAATGGTTAGAGATGAAAGAGTGTTTCAGATAGATACTATATAAATAAAAGAGTATGTTTAATTGAAAATATTCTGGTATGTCAACAAAACAAAAGCAAAAAGGTATTGGTCAGCAAGCTGGTTTTTGAGGGGGTGCTTTGAAAAGATCTTTAAGAGAAAATATCTTCCTGACCACCAAGAGATAAATAAAAATAAATTTTGTCTTTGTTTTGTGAAATATTTATTACTTGTCTTGATCATTCTCTGTCTTTCCATCATATTTGTGCTGCTATGGGCTTTTCTGTCCTTTTCTGCATATCTCTTTCCTTTTCCCCTGAGTGCTTTTTCCCTTAACTCTGAAATATTTCAACTTTAAAATAAATATAGAGGAACTGCTGCTTCCCTAGAGCATTCCCAGAGGCAGCTGTAAAGGACTTTCAATGCAATGCTGCTTCCTGGGTCATCTTCCTGACCTGGCCTTTTTTATTTTTCTTCATGAAGTCAAACCAGAAAAGGAGCAACATTTAAAAGCCCTGTAAAGTGGGAAAGCTGCATGGCTAAAACTCAGAACTCTTGGATTCTCTGTAAGACTGTAGAGAAATGGTACCATAATATAGCTGCCTGAATAGCTATGGTAGATTTGAATTAATTTACTTTAAAATGTACAAAATGCTCTTTGCTGCTAAGAAAGTTATTTCATAATACCCTACAGCTTTTGATTTTCACCCTCAGACCTTCCCTCATAAAAGCACAGTTAAGGAATAAGGGAAGGTATGTCCATCTACTTTCAGAACTGTTAAAGGTGCAGGACAGCTGGCAGTATTTATTACAATATGCATTGTAATAATTAATTTAATTTCATGATAGGGCTTTTGGTTCAAGAAAGGTCTCTGGTAGACCAGACCCAACAACAACTGGACTCTAATTCTAGTCACTACACTCTTTCTGGACAACTTTTCACAAAGTCAAATCCAAAAAAGCTTTCCTATTTTTACTAACTTCTCCTGCATTTTATTCTTTTCCAAACCAAGCCATACATAGCAGTTTCCAGCTCACTGCGTCACTGTAAGGTAGAGAAGTAGTAGTGTATTTAATTTAGATTTCTTAAGCTAATAAAAGAATAAGGAATCTGATCAAAGGAGACGGAAATCCCATGGGGAAAAAAGGAGCAGAAAAGATCTGCTATAGTGGATTTCCTTCTTCTGTAGTGTTCATTCAGTGCTTAGTAATTCAGGCTGGAATGTGAATGCACCTGGGTTTGGGTGTATTCCCCCTGACATAATAGGAACACTGTAAAGCAAGAAACTTCTAACAAAGCATGCAAAACTATTTTAGTTGCTGCGCAGTTATGAGAAAAACCTTATTCTTAGCTGCTGAAATAGAGAAACTGAAAGCAGCTATGGAGTTGCTGAAGATGCTGAGCAATTGTTGAGTAAAGTTGTTATGGCAATTAATAAAATCAGACTGAATCATGCAGGCTGGAGCTGTGTCAGGGGAGGTTTAGGTCGGGTATCAGGGAAAGGTTCTTCCTCCAGAGGGTGGTGGGGCACTGCCCAGGCTCCCCAGGGAACGGTCACGGCCCCAAGGCTGCCAGAGCTCCAGGAGTGTTTGGACAACGCTCTCAGGGATGCACAGGGTGGGATTGTTGGGGTGTCTGTGCAGATCCAGGAGCTGGACTGGATGATCCTTGTGGGTCCCTTCCAACTTGGGACATTCTAGAATTCTATGGCTTTAAGGAGGGATTCCAGAGTAACGTGGAGGAGGAACAAATCTGGAGTGAGCAGCAGAGGACAAGGCATTGTTAACCGAGCAGACAGTTTAACACACCAGCTGTGTCCTCCAGGGAGCTGTGAACAGAGTGTGCTGAAAGCCACATGGAGAGAGAAGAGGAAAGGAAAAGACTGGGTGACTACGAGTGCAGCCAGAGCTTGCTGAAGACTAAAAGCAGCTCATGGGTTAAGGAAAGGCAAGTAAAGGCACTGACTTCTGAGGAGTCTTCAGAAAAAAAAAACATTTTTCTGTGCACTCGAAATACTGAGTTTCTAATTGTACCAGAATGACCAGTTAAAGAGCCTGTCCTGCAAAGTTAATAAGCTCAAAGGATGTCATTAAGCACCCAGCTTCTTAGCATGTTAGATCTCCTTGGAGGCAGGAAAACGGAACAGGGTGGTAATATGACTCATGACTTTCCAGTATTAGGTATGACAATTCTGTAGCTGTAGAGGCTGAGACTTGTGTAACCCATTTGTTCCAGCTCCAAAACTGAAACAGCCAAAATTCCCAGTACAGCTGCCCACAGTGTGAACTGGTTTGTCCATTCTCTCCTCGAAACCAGTTGGTTTAGAAAGGTAACAACAGAAATCACTGTTCAAGTGCAACCTACACTTCACCATTATCATCAGAACCAGGATTTCTTCACCTGTCCTGGTTAACTAGGCACACTTCAAGCTATCTAAAAAATCCCTGTATCTTCAGCTCTTGGCTGCTGGTACTCCCAGAGAGCTGGTACACAAGGAGATTTCATCCAACCTAAGACTGGCAAAACAAAAATCTGTAAGTTCTTAAAAATAATATTGAAGTGAAGTGACATCAGAGTGATGTTTCCTGCAAATCACTCACAGCATCAAATCTGTTGTTAGGCTGCCTCTCTCCTCAGTGAGGGACGGGATGAATTTGGCTGAGCATTGGGAAGAGAAGCCTGCTGTGCCATGCAGAATCAAGTATTAGGGCCAGGGAGGGGGAAGGAAGTATGGAAGGGTGAGGAACACAGGATGCATGCTGGGGAGACACATAACAGACAGAAAATAAGAGTGGTTAACAGAATTCACCTCGAACCTCAAGAAGGTTGAAAAGCCTGACATTTACTGCCAGTGAAGCTGCTCTGGAGGCACCAATCAAACTCCACCCAGAGCTAAACCATAGGCAGGCCTAGAAACACTTCTGAGTCAATCAGTCCAACTAATCCAAGCCTAGGCTTACTGTTCTAATTCACAAGACAGAAAGGCATCTAGTTAGAAATAAAATTTGCTGGATAACCACTGCCAGAACCTGTACACGCCTCAGACTGTCTTCATATGTACTGAGGGACCAGGTTTCTGTGGCACCAAGCATATACTTAAAATAATGGCACTGTTAAGGGAACGTTTTTTCTTAAAGGCCAAGTTCGTTTATGGTTTTATACGGGAACAGTTAAGAAGGGAGCTCTTTGAAAAACCTGGTGTAATATAAATATTTAATCTTTACGTAAATCCTTTGGACCTTGCTCCTCCGTTCTCAAGTTTAGCACCTACCAAAGGCAACAACAGAAATTACAAAATTCTGTTCTCATTCCTAAGACAACAAAAGAACTCCTCCATAGGTCAGGTGTTTAGCAAGCACATTCAAACACAGCAATACACACCCACATCAGCAGAGGTTACACCCACACACAGACACCCATGGGAGGCAGGGGATGAGAGCTGAAGTCAGAATTCATTGCAAAGGTTCTGGTGGCAGCAGCATGTTTAAGTCAGTGAGGTACTGCCTTTACAACTGCTTTCAGAGACCAAAAAAGTGTGCTTTTAAAGAAATACCTCAAATGTTGGAAAGCTTAAAAATTGACTTATTTCATAACGGTGCAATATTTACCATTTCAGTTTCATCTGATCATATAGTCCCAGTCCTTCATTGAACTTTTCTATTCCAAACATCACTACAAAGTAAAATACTCATTCCTTCATTAAAATATTCTTCTTGCTGCGTCCAGACAAGGATAGAAATAGGATAGAATTCTGTTACAGGCCTGTCACTTTTAATTATTTCATAATTGGGTGCTTTTTGTATTTCTCAATGATTAAATTAAAACAACAGTGAAGGTAAGTCTTAAGAAACTTTCCATTCTCACAATTACTGATTTCTCTGGCACGAAAGAGGCATTAAACACAGTGATCTGGTTGTACTCTCCATTTGGAGGAGCTTTCCAAACTTGTTTGTGCAAAGGAACATCTGTTCAGGCAGGACAGCTTTCCAGATATGCTCATCTGTCTGACTGCCCTAACAGCTACACTGCCATCCGTCACCTGCCGCCAAAGCTGCAAATGACCAGGAATTTCATGAGGGAAAATTGTTCTTATCTTACAGCCACTCATGGACAATTATCAACTGTAATTGCAAATATTAGCAATGTTTTCTTTCCCAGTCCCCTCCCAAGATTAACAGATGGTGAAATACACAAAAGCCCCAAAAATCCTGGCTCCCGTGCACACATTGGTGAAAGACTGTTCCTTTCAAGAACCGAGGATTCAGGCCACGTCTCCAAGCCACCTGACCATTCTGTCACCATCAGAAACGCCTCATGATTTTTTCACAACAGCCTGGAAAAAAAAAGGCGTGGATTTGTCTATTTTCAATTGCAACAGTCATCTCATTGGGAGAGGACTTGAAATCTTTGTTGCCCAAGACAGCTCATGGGGCATGGAAGGTGTTACCTCCTTCTCTTCATCAAGAGGAGGAGGTAACACCTTCATCTCCCCCCTTGGTTCAGGGGAAAGTGGCCTTTCCTCCATGCATGTCTTTGACTCTTCCTATCAGAGGACGCACTTGTTTTGCGGAGCACCAGCTGCGCTCTTCAGAAATCTGATGTCACCAGAAGTGACTGAATTGCTGCCATTCTCTGCAGTGCATCTGCAATGAATCTCTGCGGTCCCTCCCAGAGCAGGGTAAGGCAAGTCCTATGTCACTGCATGGGAGTGGCCATTGTGCTGCCCATTGGGTTACTGGCCAGTTTTAAAATCTTTCACACAAAATGAATTCAATCTGTCCCCTTGCTGCTAGCAGCCCCGCTTCCTCTGACTGGATACCTGCAACCTTCTTCCTTCTCTCCCAGCTATTAGGCTTTTTCACCTGCTCCAGCTCAAAACATGTGAGGATGTGAGGCAGAGGCAGCAGGAAGCACCAAGAGGTCCTGGGTGACTGCAGAGCTAAGAAGGAAAGCACAAATCTCTCTGGCAGCAAACAACGAATATTCTAAAATATTTCTAGATTACAGAAAGAAAGAAACAAAGAGAGATGAAAGCTGACCTTGCTTCTTCAACTGAATCAGCAGATTGCAGCTAGAGAGGATGGGCATGTTTGTTTTCAAAACAGTAAAATGCAACAAGCATACATCATTCTGCAACTACCATCCTTAATAGTACCCTTCACACAATGCTCTTCTGTTACACACTAAAACCAGATCCTTTGTTTTTTCTAGTAACAAACCAAAACACCAGTGTAAGAAAACAAAAAACCAACCCAAAAAAAATTCCCTTCTCCCCACAAAACAACAAAAATGCCTGAAGGCAATCCCAACATTGTCAGTGCTCTAAAGACACGATACGTTCACCAAAGCAAAACAGATAGAGATGTGTTTACCAAACCCTTTCGTTTGTAGCATCCAAACCACCAGCCAAAGGGAGAACATCCTGAAATGACCCTGGAGCAGCACAGGACTCCAGGGATAACCTGGCCTAGCTGTGATCAAGCTGCTTCCAGCACCAGGAGTGCTAAAATCTACTCCAGACAGCACTGCTCCTCAATTAATTAACACTGCTCGTTTAACCCACGTGCCAGCTGACACTTTGAACGTCCCTTTGAAGCTCTCACCTCACACCGTCCCACAGCACTGCCAGACCAAGGTGCAGCACAGATGTGCCCTTAGCTAACGTGACCTCTTAGCCCTCTTCTCTTCAACATTTCCATCTAACAGCAATCTCTTGCACAAGGGAAAGGCAGCACTTCAGCCAGCAAAAGTAATAAGCTTGGAGCAGACTGATCCTCCTGCTTGCCCAAAGTCGAGCACAGCAGTGGATTTGAATGCCAGCACAGTCGTTCTGGATCTGCGTGAAGAAGAACCCCGCGTGGCAAACAAACAGATGTGACTTGAAAGTGAGAACACAAGTATGAGTATGTGCAACATTTAGGGCTGCAAAAGACAGAGCTGGGGGCAATATCTTCCTATTTGAGCATTTTACATTCAAGGAAATAGGTCTTTGCAACAGGGAGACAATTCCTCTTCCTCACCAGGAAGACAATTTTTGATTAGTCAAACCATATTTTGACTAGATGATGCTGTTATAGGATGAAAGTTTCAAATCAGAATTCATGCCTCTACCATTTCTTGTGCCTACTTGTTGATTGTCAGCTCACCCTATTCACCAGCAATACCAAACAGCAGAGTTCTGTAAAGACAGCTAAAAAAACCCACTAACACACACCAAAAAAACCACCCCAAATCTTGTTAGATTCTGCCAGGAACTTGCCAAGCCAGTAAGGGGTGGTGTTGGGTATTTCCTCCTCTTTGCATTGTCAGAATAGATTTTGTCAGCAATTCGGAGAAAAGTTTAAATAACAAAACTTCTTTTTGCTTTGTCACAACTTTATATGAATCACACAATGTTCTGATGAGGAAGACTGTGTGTGACTGCAGGAGTAAATTCTGCCTACTAGAAGTCTTTCTACATGGGTACCATGGCAATGGGACAGCAATGTAAGATTCTCCCAAGGAGAACAAATGCAGTTTGGTTAGAAGAAATGCAATCAGGAGAAAAGATCAAATCAATAGCATTAATATTATAAGAAACTGCCAAACAACTGAGTTTTACTCCGTGATGGTATTTAAAGGATTTTGGAACATCTGTCATTTCCTTTTCCAAAGTTTACAATATTTTTAGGTAAATCTATCAGAATTTCGGTGATTTTCTCATAACAAAATGAAAGGTAGAAGGCTGGTTTCATTTCTAGAATATATGCTTAGGGGGATTTTTCCCATCCTAAAGCCTGTGTTCCAGTTGGCAGCAGTGTGAGCAGTGTTAGTGCGTTAAGCCTAAGATAATGTCTATTTACCATCTTATCAAGGGCATGGTGGCAAGGGGCAGCAAAGCTTGTCATTACAGGTCAGCCCTCATCCTGAGGGCTCTCCCCAGCTTGATCCACCTGGAAACAGGTATGTCAGCTATTGTGTCTAACCTAGATGGATATGATCTGATTCTGGCTACAGAGATTAAAGTGCTTTGTACCCATTGCAAAGTAATACTTCACCAAAACTGACCCAGGACCTTCTCCCTAGATTGGCTCCTTTAACAGGAACCAGTCCTCTCCTGACAACAGAACAGGAGGGATCCCAAGCAAAAGTGAGAGGGAGATGAAGTTTTGTAAGAAAAAAGGGTGTAGGAGCAGGAAGGCATCCGTGATGCACTCTGTAATGAAACACCATGGAGGTGCAGGAAGTGAGACATATGCTCCGATTCCCAGCTGGCTGACAAATGCGTTTCCAGCCCTGAGGCTTAGGACTGTTTCAAAAGCAGTTGGCTGGATATACAAGAAGTTCTCCTAAGGTGAGAAGAATTTTTTCCAGGACTGACCAAAGAATAGAACTGGTCCTCCTTATTACCTGCGGGGATGAGTCAGGTTTACAGGCTTGTTTTAATGCAAAACCTGGGCAAATGTGTTTACTACAGCAGCCACAGCATTGTCCTGGTGTGGAAGGAAGACAGTCCAACACATAATGCTCCCACAAGACTTGGTATCTGCTCCTCAAGCAGAAACTGAGAGGCAAACCAGAGATCTCAGAGAATCACAATCTCACTTGCAAAGCCAAGACAGGCAAATATCTAAATTGCCACTGAAACCTCTGTAAAATGAACAGAGATTCTCAACACTATCTTAATTACACGCCATAGGTTTAGTACTCCAGGGTGATGAGTGGACTTTCAAAAGGATAGAGAACCGAAACTGTTTTATTTGAACATTTTAAAAGTGAAACGGCTTTAAGTATTATCACTTTGGTTTATTACTTGGGGGAAGGGGGCTGACAACCTGGACAGTTTAACCAGAACAGTTTTCCTCCTCAAATTCACAGGCTAGTGACTTTTCCTCTCTGATTTTTCAGAGATAGCACTGAATTCTATTGGCAAATAATCCTTTTCCACCAAGTGCACCGCCACCTGTGTAATCTGCTTAGAGATGGTTTGTTTTCTTTTATGTTTCAAAATACTGTAGAAAACCAACTAATCCTTGCTTAGCAAAGAGAAGGAGAACTTGTACAAGGAGCTTCTTTTTGTTCTGCCCAGCTCCCATCCGCACACACATACAAAACTCAGACATAGAACTGGGAAAGCTGGCCCAGAATGAGGGATAGAAATGTTTCCAGCCATCCGCATCTGAGTTGAAATGTGCACCCTTCCTCCTCCTTGCCAGATGGGTGTGAAAAACCAAAACGTGGAGTAACTGCTCAGACTCTAGCTTCTCTCTCCCAATCCACAAAGGAATGCAGCTCCTTCATTTATCACCAGGCTTTTCTTATCTGCCAGCACATGTGTTGTGGTGTAGCAAGGTGGAGGACACTTAACAGATGCTCTATAATCTGCAATCTTTGCAAAATGCTATCAAGTGCAGGACTCTCCCCTTCTGTATCTCCTGTGTTAATTAAACATTCCTGTAACCAATGAAAAATTTAGAAACTATACTATTGCTTCTGCTATTTTAGCTTCTTGGAATAATAATATCGTTCTATTACATATGTTCCTTCAACTCTACTTTAAGACCACAGAGATTCCAAAGATGCAACAATTTTGATAATAATTTTTAAAAACCTCTTGACTCCAAGAATATTATTCTTAATACAGCCTCAGTGACATTTCCTGTTGGTCATAAATAATCAGAGAAAAGAAGGACAAGACTCCCCTCCACCAGAACAAGATGAAGTGTTACAGGTACCTATCTAGAGAAACTCATTTTGCTTTTACACTGCGGCCCATGATTGCGTATGCCACAGAAGAAACCCATTCTTCATGTATCTTTCACTGACAGGACTGTTGAAAGATGAACTATCTGCTCCCAATTGTTATATTATTCAAATTCTCTTAACCTCCTGTAAGGAAAGGCTGGGAGAATTGGCATTGTTCAGCCTGCAGAAGAGAAGGCTTTGGGGTGACCTCACTGGAGCTTTCTGTTACCTGAAGGAGCTCACAGGAAAGATGGAGAGAGACTATTGACAGGGGCCTGGAGTGACAGGACAAGGGGGAATGGCTTCAAAATGATAGAGAGTAGGTTTAAAGTAGGTATTAAGAAAAAATTCTTCCCTGTGAAGGTAGTGAGACCCTGGAACAAGTTGGTGAGAGAAGTTGTGGCTGCCCTATCCCTGGAAGTGTCCAAGGCCAGGTTGGTGGGGCTTGGAGAACCTGGTCTAGTGGAAGGTGTCCCTGCCCATGGCAGGGGATTGGAACAAGATGGTCCAATAAGGTCCCTTGCAACCAAAACCATTCCATTATTCTATGATTCCATATCCAACATCTGGGAAGCATCTGCTGAGCAAAGCAGATGGCTGGCTAGAGACTCTCAGAACAATACACTTCTCCCAACAGTGTTTTCCTCCCTTGGCATACAGGACTCCACAACAGAGATTTGGTAACAAAAGCAGCATCTTCTCAGAAGGCTGCAGGAAGAAGGGGCTGCTGGAAGGTTCCCTGGTTGCATTGCTTCTCCATGCCATCACACCTTCAACACAAACCTGGCTGAACCCTTCACATTACATGAGCAAGGGAATGAGTGTGACACTGCCCTCAAAAGTCCCTGAGAGGCACAGAGAGTACTCCAGAGCTCACATGCAGTTCATGTAACTTGTTTAGTCTGCAAGTATCTTGCAGTATTTGTTACATCCTCCAGTGTTTCACAAGTGCCCCAAATTATGTTAGGAACCTTGCCTTATCATGGGTGTGTGCTGTTGCACCCACAGATTGTGGATAGACAGAAAGGCAATTTTTTTTCCACACAATCCCAAGGTGGACTGAATCTGTCTCAGTATCTTTGTGATGTAGTTTACAGTGCACTGCCCAGTCTTGCTGGTGTGCAAGGATGAGCAGTTTCTTTCTGACAGCTACATCTAGATTACTTTCTCTTTTCATGGAAAAGCAGGATAACAAACCCCTGCATCACACACGGATTGTGGTTCCTATTCAAGAGCTGCCTTGGGGCTCTTGCCTCATGGAACAGCTGCTACCTTCACCTACTCTAGCAAGCCCCTGTACTGCAGAATTCACTTGGCAAAAGGAAAGCACTGTGCCATGGAAAATGTGAGCAACCAGTACAACATCAAAGCTAGAGATTACCATTTTGAGGCTGATATAATGGCTGTGATGACAGCAGCTGACAAGGCGACAGAGTGGTAAGACCACACGTAACAACCAGTGATTCCTATGGAAGGGTGGGGGATGACAAGATGAAGGGTTTATCACTTTGTTATTGCTGTTGCCTGACATCAGGAGGAAAAAGAGGGTGGAAGAATATATTACAGATATCTAATACAAGATGCACAGCCCTTCCCACTTTATAGCCCCTACAACCTTAATTCTTAATTACAGTCTTGTTACTAGATTGATCAGGTTGGAAAGAAGAAGGAAAACAGTTGGCAGGAAGAATTTTTATACTAACAAATATCTACCAATATTTGAAGAAAAAAGGACAAAGAAAACACAGGAAAAGCATCAACTAAGTGCACACAGTGTTTCATTAACATAAATGTGCTTTTTCTCAGTGCGGACCTTTAACTTGCAGCCCTTTCTTGGAAGAAAGAAACAACTTACAGTTTCAACTTTGGTGCTACAATTTTTTCAGTGATTTAAGAAATTCCCCTTGGTATTCCTACAGTTTGGTATTCTGTAGGCATTTGGGCTTCAGTGCCTAACACACGGAGATAGCTGTGAATCAGGCCATTTCCTTCATGTGCTTTAAGACTGCAATTTCTTTATAGGTACATTTATTGGAGTGAAACTATCCTTTCCAAGGGTGAAAAGGTGCAATTCTCAGTCTAAGAATCCACACAAATCTAAAATAACAAGGAGGTGACATCGTGGCTGGCAGAAAACAACTACCTGTTTTTTATAAGAGAAACAGTGTTTTTCATTCTGTTAATCTCTTTCAGAAAGTCTACCTGCTTGGTTCAGAGAGCTACAGAAAATCCTGTTTTTCAATTCACATTGCTAAACTGCAGTCACGGGCCCACAACTCATCATTTATGTCTGCGCCAACATAAAGCAATGAAACAGTTCTTGACCAAAAAAGCCCAACTGTTTAAAGCAGTACCTGGAAGCAAGGAAATTTTGACAGTGAAAGTATGCGTATCTGGAAGAAAATATATTCCAATTAGCTCTAGTTAACACATTACAGCAGGTGCAATAATTTATGTATGGCAGTTTTGTAATTAATTACGTGTACCTGTCTGACACACCCAGTATGACACAGTACCACATGAGCTTTTATAATAAGCTACCTGGGGAAAAAAAAAAGCGTACCTCTAAATATCATGTATTTGTAATCTTCTTTTGCTAGTAGGAAAACACACATAGAAAAGAAAAATCTGTGTAATATTTGCTATTCAAAAATGAAAAAAGGGGCACAAGCCAGCAATCTACAATATATCATCTTCTGCTTATTTTAGAACATTGGAGTGGAGGGGGCAGTAAAGGAAAAACTTTCTGTAGATCTCATTTATGGAAAATGTGGCATTACATAAAAAGTTAATCGCAGCAGGATTCCTTCCATTTCTCAGATACCTTGAAATGCTTCTAGGAAGCCACATTAAGAGTTATTTTTAAGAAAGATTTATGACTTGTTAACAACTTCTAATTAAGCTTCCCACTCTTCCCTTGGTATTTCTAGGAAGCATCTTTAAACAGAACTGAGCGAATGCCTCCAGCTGTCCCTGTCTGGCTGTTTTTTAGTTTTCATCTTTCCAGCTACTACGGAAGAGGAACTTAGTTTAGCTCCCAAGTTTAAAAAGTCATCACTCCTTTTCCCTTCCTGATGGTGGGCAGACAGGATAGGTGATGGAAACAGTTAAATTCTTACCATCTTCAGTAAGCGGATTTGTTAGGTGCACATACTGCACATGAAGGACAATAAAACTCCAGGTAGTAGCATTTGACCTGCCAAATCAGTGGCTTTGATGGAATGAGAGCCAGGAAAGGAGCAGCTGCTCAGTTTTCTCTGCTGGAAATCACTCGTTGCATAGTTTACAATAAAGATGTTCTCAGCCCGGCACTATCAAATTAGCAGAAAACAAACACTTTTTTCCTGACAATCTCTTTTCGGGTTTCCTGCCACCGATCCAGACCCTTGACTGTGGCCACAGACACAAAGACTCCTATGGAAGTCTAAGAATCACTGCCAAAATCTGCAGGTAGAAGGGATAGATAGAGATATATTGCAATATAAATAATATATTGTAATTTCCACAAATCAAGAAAGATACAGAAACACTGCTTATGCCAATTCCATCAATTTACTGCTTGGGAAAGGAAGGGGTTCATACTGTGCACCACACCAGGTGCTGAGACTGGAAGGGAGGGAGAGTAACATCCGGTCCCAAGCTGAAGATTTTATAAATGCTGGTACCTTCTGCTGTTTTCCATGTCATCCTAGCTTGGGGCAATATGAAACACATAAAACAGTCAATAAATTGAGTCAATGACAAGTCTTGGTACTGACTTGAATTTTCCATGTCTTTGCCCTTAGGTTTGATGCTGTAATTCAAGATTGCTCTCATGCTAACACTCCTACATAGTCTTATCTAAACCTTGCCTCACCCCTTGAAGCTTTCACGCCAGCATTTATTAATTAATAAAAAAGAAAATACTCTAATTTTTCTATATTGGTAAATACACAGCCTAAAGAAAAATATAAAATCAAACAGTTCAAGATGAAAGAAAAACCCCCAGAAAGCCAAACAAACAGCTACCATTAAATAAAAACACAGGTATCTTTTTAGGCTTTCTGAGAGAGAGGTCACAACAGCCTTGATGTATTAGCACCACTGAGACACAAGATGAAGTTCCTATGGTGTTTCTGTTGTCACATGGGGTCTACTTCTTTTTGAGCCTGTCATGCTGGGATGCTGCATACACATTAAGAACTATTGCTTTTCACCAGGAAGGTAAAATACCATGTCTGCTAGAAGCCAAGACAGTTCTTACTGCATAATTCTTGGTACACAACAACAAAAAAAAAAAAAAAAAAAAAAAAAAAAAGATATTCCTTCTCTTCTTTCGTTTTCCTTTCTGTGGTGAAAATTCTTCAGAATATGTTAAAAGAAGGCATTCTTGTTCATCTTTTCTTATGTTTACCAGTACAAACAAGATAATCCCTTCATAAATAAATAAAATGTTTCAGGAAACACATGACATATAAAATATATGGAACAAATCCAAATGAAAAAATGTGTATACACCTTTCCTAGTTTATTCACCTTTGACTTTGCAGCAAGTATATTTCCATCTCTGAGACCTGCTAGAGGGCAAAACATGTGGGAGGATAATGGGACAATTAAAGTTTTATCAGGATCTTAAAAAAGAGAGACAACACAGTATGTGTGAAAGAAGACAGAAGTACTAAGTCAGCCTGAACACAGAGTCATGATTGCACTGTGGTTAAGTAGTACATTTATCCCTAATTTCAAAGATCATTAATTTTAACAACTGTTCAAGTGAGTCAAAAACCTTTAGAGTTAAAAAAAAGGATGCCTGGCATCCCTGCAGGGGATGGCAGCACCCTGGCAGGGATGTAAAAAAATCCCACTTTCCATCCTCTCATAGATGTTAGACAAATCAGGAAAGAGGTGTTTATCTTATAAGCAGGGCACATACACATTGTATGGTCATAAACTCACAGAATGGTTTGGGTTGGAAGAGACCTTAAAGACCATCTCATTCTAATCCCCTGCCATGGGCAGGGACACCTTCCAGCAGACCAGATTACCCCATCCAGCCTGGCCTTGGACTCTTCCAGGGATGGGGCAGTCACAGCTTCTCTGGGAAATCTGTACCAGGGCCTTACCAACTTCACAGCAAAGAATTTCTTCCCAATATCCAACCTAAACCTGCTCTCTGTCAGTGTGAAGCCATTCCCCCCTGTCCTGTCACTCTAGGCCCTTGTCAAGAGTCTCTCTCCATCTTTCCTGTGGGCTCCCTTCAGTTACTGGAAGGTGACAATGAGATCACCCCAGAGCCTTTTCTTCTCCAGGCTGAACAATCCCAATTCTCTCAGCCTTTCCTCCCAGCAGAGCTGCTCCATCCCTCTGGTCATCTTGGTGTCCCTCCTCTGGACTGGCACAAACAGGTCTATGTCCTTCCTGTGTTGGGGGCCCCAGATTCTCTATTGATGTTTGCAGCATTACTATGCTCCTGGAGGTGTATAGTCAGCAATTCCTAGGGACTTTCTTAATAATTTGTAATTACTATTTTTATCAGTATTGGTATTCAAAGATGCTACTGTATATTCATACTGTATGTTCACAGCAAGATGCAGGAAACACCCAGCAGCTCTGGGCTGCAGTGCCCTTCCAGGAAGACTAGCACAGTTTCAGGAGTAAAACAACCCTCACAACCTCTTTAAATAATTAAAAAACCAAAATGGACAATAATAACAAAAAAACCACAACTTCTTAAATGATGCCCAAATTTTAGCTTTTCACACCCTGCCCTTTGCAAGAAAAAACCACAAACATCTCAATACGCAGGTCAAGGACACTCAGGAATGACCCTCACAGCTCTCTGCTCCAGAGAGCCTTGAGGGCTGAGGTCACAGCCTCCCATGAGCTGTGGCTCCCAAGGTTTTATCCCTTTCCCTCTCCATGACAAACAGCCTATTGTCCTGGGGCAGGCGCTGCCCACAGAGCAGCAGTGTTCGGCCGCTGCGGATCCTTCGGAGGCAGGCAGAAATGTGCCAGAGCAGCACATTTGCAAAAGCTGTTGGATTTTTTCCAACTAGATCTGATTATCAGATCTCCTTTTGCCATATATGTAAATGGATTGGCTGAGGCTGTAAAACACAGCGCCTGGGTGCCTGGCCAAGTGTCAAAACAGTTTCAAAGGCACAATTTTGAATAACAGCGACAAGGTGGTTGTTTTGATTCTCTCTGGCACGTACAGGGAGCAGGTCTTGGTCAAATGAAATGCAAGACAAAAAAATTGTCCGATGTTCATAAATTCAGAAACAGTTCAGAGTCAAAAATCAGAAAGACAACACGACAAACCAAGTTAATATATTCTCAAGCCAGGAAGAACACTGACTTTCCTAAGGATTTTTTCCTTCTGCACAGTTCCACTCAGAATTAGCAAAATACAAATTGCTAATTTTCCATCTCTATTCAGAGCCTGACTTGTGAAATAAATTTTTAACAGTAGCTTTAAAAAACATTTGAATTGTCTGAAAGGAAGCCTGTTAGAGAGATGACTATGTTCCATAATGTTATTAGGTTTTAGCTGTACTCACGAATCAAAGAAATGATACAGGAGTGCTTGACTCCAAAGCCAGTTAGGAATTATGGAGATGGTGCTGCCCTTTCCAATTTTCAAATGCACTTTTATCAGGTCTTGTGGACCTTTTATAGTCCAGTGAAGCTTTAATTCTAAAAGATACAGACATAAAGCTTAGTGGAAGTGGCATCTTCAGTCTCTGTTTTATCTTCTCAAAAACAGCTTTGAGAGTTAAGCACATGGATTTTGCAGAGTGCCACACTCTCATCCCCCATTTTTATCAGCTGTACAGCTTTGAATAGCAGTTCAGTACTCACCGTGTCAGCAGAACTGCCCTCCAGGAGCTGCATCCATCCCCAGCTGAACCTCAAAAGAAAGAATCACTTCTTGGCACAGGCAGCTCCTCACAAGCTGCTCCACTTCCTGCCAACCACTTTGGGTCGAGGCTCAGCTTACAGCACCCAGCCACAGCAGATGCTGCCAAAGGTGCACAACTGATGCTCTCGACCCGCCCAGCTCCTCTCATCTCAGAGCAGTCTCCAGAAATAGCTGCAAAGGTCTGCAGTGGCTTCAGAGAAGAGCCACTCATGCTCTGGTAGGATTTGTGGGACACAACTGGAAGGCATCTTCTTACAGTGGTTTAACTTTTTCCTTGGAGGGAAATGCTCAGTGGAAGCTGGTTTCTTTTAACACCATTCCACAATGTGACCTGTGGCACCTCAAGTTTAGCAGCTCCACAAGCATGGAGCAGAAATTCCTCTTGGTTGTCAAGTATTTGTTTGACTCAGATCACACCGAAGCACATTTAGCATGACTGGCATAAAAGAGGTTTTACTCTAATGTACCACTTTAGCAAGGGGAAAAAAACTCTATAACCAAAAAGCCAACTACATCAGAAATTATATTTAATTGCAAATTACCAAGGACAATTGAGTGGTACTTAGTGCAGCCACAAATCAAGGGAGGAGATTCAATGGTTCACTAGGTTTTGTTTTGTGGTTTTATTTAAGCACACTGTTAACCACAATTACAGGACAAGAAATTATACATTTATATCTCATCTAAATTAATGGTTTTTTGAGAAGTCTTCCAAATCTCCCAACTACCAAATCAAGTCCTGTAAGTAATTCAAGCATGCTATAGGCCATACCCTACATAACAACATGCCACTTCATAGAGTAAAACCAAACCAAACCACAAAAACCTCACCATCAAGTTAACTCTGCTTCCACTGGAAGATCCTGGCAGAAGCAAAGGGGTGAGCAGCAGCAAGCTTCTCTCAGGAAGGCTGGTGAAGGCCTTGGGGCATGAAGTGCAAGGACTTTTCCAAGTGCATCATGAAGTTGTAAGCTCAGCACTAAAAAAAGCTCACACAAGCAGAAGATAAGGAAATAAAGCAATTCATATGGGGATAAAGCCCTCGGTGGTCTATGTTTTGAGTAGTACTGAATGCCCACAGCTGCTGCACCAAAATCATAGCATCCCTTAGTCAGCTTGGCCCTACCTTCTTTCTCCTAGGAGTGCGTGTCCTTTAATTATTTCTGGGCAGACCGCAATAATCAGTAAGACAGGTGATGTTACATACAGCTGCTGTAAATGCTCCGTAACTGTCAGGATGACTTTTCACTTCAAGTACTTTTTCCTGAACTCATTTCTTTTAAAAGAAACAATTAATCTGAATTTCTTACATCTGGAATTCATGCTAGAGCATAACTTTTTAAGCTTTCTATGAGCATGAAGTGTTTTAAAAAACATTACAGAAATTAATCTGTTGTTAGGAAACCTCTTCAAAACAATTACAGAGAAATTTCGTAACAGTCATTTTTGGAACATACTCTGTTTGCTTGACTACATTTCATAAATTACAAATGGGTTTAATTTTATTGGCCTCATCTGAAAAATCATTGTTAAGAGTTTCATAATGAATGAGCTCATAAGAGAATTACAAGGACATAATGCATGCCATAACATAATAAAGAATAAGACAGGGTGACCCCATTAAATCCATGAATTTGGAAAGTGTTCCTATTCAGGACAGCATCTGAAGCACTTCTTTCAACTGGAAACAAATTATAACGTTCTCAAAGGTTACCACTTCAAAGAGATTTAGGACTATATATACCTGTTTAGATAGCAGGACTTTAGCTGAATACAAATCACAGAATACACAAAATATTCAAAAGCCCAAGATGTTTAAATGCAAAATATTAATAAACAAAATTCAACACTGTCTTTAACTCCTATGATCATTCACACCTTAAATGAACTTTGCACTTCGCTATCAGATATAGACTGTAAGTACCTACACAAGCCTGCATGAAAACAACAGACACTCATTGGGTTGTTGTTGTTGTTATTGCTCTTGTTGTTGTTGTGCACGCCACACTTTGATCCTTTCCCTTCCTGCTGATGAACACCCATCTGCTTTCACTTAGAGAAAACTTGTCAGACAGAAAAACTACGATGTTTCAAAATATTTCATTTCACTTGGGCTGTGGCAAACAGTCAAAATAAAATTATAGCACTACATGCCCATCCAAATTTGCAACTAAAAACCGCAGCACTCCATGATGCTTTTAAGGAAAAACAAAATGCAAGTAAATGCTTTGTAAATCAAAACGCTACATATTAGATGTGGAAGTCCTTGAAACAGAGACAATAAACATTCCCTACTCAAGAGAACAAAAGCAACAAAACAAACCTCTTAGGAAATGCTTATGTATAGGACTGCTAGATCTTAACTTAAAAGTTCACCAGGACTGTGTTGAAACACATAACTCCAGGACCTGTAACATTAATTAAGATTAAATCACCAGCAGCTGAATGGTATTTATTAGGTAATAAAACTGCACAATGCCTACAATCCCACACATAAAGCCGCATAAAGTTAATCTGGTTTGACGTGGTGACTACCCAGACCAAACTTGCTAAAAGGTGTTTAGACATATACTACTAAAATCTAAAGTTTACAGATGATTGCCACATGAGGCTGGGGAAAAACTTGTTATATTTTCCATTTCCATCTTCAACAACACCAAAAGACAAGCTCAAAATGAAAATTGAGGAAAACAAGGGGTTGTAAGATGACTGATAAAATTCTTGCTCACACATGAACCAGTTGGTTCTCTTCTCATCCCTTTCTACTTCTAACATGCAAGCACTCTCAGTCTAGGGAGAAAAAGAGCACTTGACTGCATATCACCAAAAATTCGGTCTTTTGGTAAAAGCTTCAACGCAAAGCACACTGTGCCCAAAGGAAATAAGGTGCTTAAATGTCCCTATACCAAACAAACCAGAAAGATCAAAATGAAAACTACACAGAGTTCAGCTAGACCTTGTCATGATGTTTTTGAGTGAGCTGTGATTGTGTTTCACACCCAGAAGACCCCAGAAGATTAAAACAGCTACATTTTCTGGCAAGTTTTGTACCCATAGCACAACAATTTTTGCAACCAATAAACCCTTATGTGATTTCAGTGGCTTCTTCCTTCAACTAAGTAAAAGAAAGAAACACTGCCCTGCTTGCAAGCAGAATGAGTTGACAGCTTATGGATGGAGAAAGTTGAATCTAGAAGAACCAGCGGACATCATCCAACACATCACACACTGGTTTTAGCTACAGCTGAAGTCTGTTACATACTATGCCCATATTACAGTACTCCCATCCTTAGCAATACCAGAACAATACTTTCAGTAATATTTTTGTTGAACAGCAACCTCCTGGACTCCCTGATTACACGTGAATTCTGCTCTTCTAGCCTCAATTACTGCAGTGAGAAGACTAA
Organism: Orthonyx spaldingii; assembly: GCA_013397795.1. Classification (NCBI taxonomy): domain Eukaryota; kingdom Metazoa; phylum Chordata; class Aves; order Passeriformes; family Orthonychidae; genus Orthonyx; species Orthonyx spaldingii. Next base: position 39,751 of record VZTJ01002259.1, on the reverse strand, counting down.
AGCTCATGAATTCAAACAGATTTGCTCATTTGTCCGATTGTGCCTCCTCATGGTTTTTGAGGACATGATTTATGTTTCCTGAATAGCCAAGCTTGGCAAAAATAGTGCCATTTGAGGATAACGGAATCTAAGGAGAATCATCCCTGAAGCTAAATCAAAATGCCTATGAGTCAGGCACAGAGGAAGGGTTCCAAGGTTACACACTCCCAACTCATCTGCTCAGTTTACAGGCTTCATTAAACAAAACTAAATTTACAGCGGGCAAATTTAAAAAGAAAAGTGACAGTTCACTGCCCAGTTGTATTTACACAGCATTTGATAACACTTTTTAGCAAGAAAATGAAGCGTTTTCAACAACTTATAAAACCCCTAAACTCATACAGTTGACAAGCTTAATACCTGAGTGAAAACCATTTACTTGAGTCATTTAATAAACTCACATTCAGCATTTCCCTTTTAGTCTGCGGCACACAGAAACTAATACCCTCTGGCATGTGGAGAATACACAAGGCAGTTTTGAGGCATTAGATCTACCCAAGCAACTACCATGTAGGACAGCACACTCCCTCTACTGAACCTTTGAATTATTCTGGATCATAAAAACATGCTAAATGCCTTCACAATTAGAAGATTTAGGAAGATGGTATAACACAGAAAATCAAAGAAAGCTTTGCCTTCATACCTGGCCAAACTCTGTTTCTGCAGGTTGTTGCACTTGCAGCATACAGACTAACTCCATCCCGTGGAAGGAGGCCACAGAAATGCAGACTGCTGCTCTGGTAATGCCTTGTGGTTTGGGTTTTTGCTGTTGCTAAGCAGTTATGAAAACAATCCACTTGACAAGGTCAGAATTCATGACCAAGATATGTGGTGAGCAGAGCAAAACTTACATATAGACCCTGTCTTTTGAAGTACCGGCTAAGGCCTTAAAACAAAAATTGTTGTAGTCATGATATTAAAGTTACAAATAATGTATTGTCTAGTAGGAAATCAGAACAAACACTGACACCTTTTTGTTCCCCTAAGTTATCCCGCACTGGTACACAAAAAAAAAAAAAAAAGATTCCTGCTGGCTACCAAGTTCTCTGCGACTCTAGTTTACTTAAACACCTTTTTTAACCATGAAAAAAGCAAACCAAAAATCCTCAGTGACCATAAACCAATGCACATCTGCTAGACTTCTACTGCAGATCTCATCTATAATAATAACACTCTAAAAATAATCTAACCCAAAAATAACACCAAAATATTAAATTACGCCATCCAGGTTATTCCAGCACCAATTGGAAAGACAAGACTCTGCACTAGGATAGCAGAAAGATGTGACAGATCAGGGTCTCGAGGGCAAATGTTAATCTTTCAGGTAATAAAGAGAGTGAGCATTCCATGCCCAACATCTCACAGGTACGCCTGGCTGTGAGTCAAAACCTGGCTTGCAGCACAATCCCACATAAGGGTGCCTCTCCAACTCTACCAACTCTATCAGCAGCAGCCTGGAGCCAGAGAGAAACCATCCACAAGTACAGAGTTTTAGAGAAGCAAGGCCAATGGACTGAGTGTCACATGTGAAGCATGAGACTCAACAGGCCTGTGTCACAAGCGGCTCATGGCCTTCGGGACTCACGTCTGCACATAAGAAGTTTTGCCTACAAATGCCATGTTATACTTTGTAATCTCATGCTGGTGTTCACATAAAATTTCCATTAGGAACAGTATTCTAAAAGCGGAACAGACTGTGTGTTTGTTATATGTACAAAGTTCACGCTGACTCCTGGGTTAAGTAGCTTGTAACCAGCTTAACTACAAGATTTAGAGGCACTGGTGTGTTTTCAATAACTCTCGGATGCCCACGCGGTGATGACACTAGTCACACATCAACCAGTTTTAAACCTGTTTGGGTTCAAAAAATCATCTGTGCAACGTGATGCTACCTGATGATAAACCTTTAGCCATATGCTTCACTCCCTCTCCTTCTCTCCAGCAACACAAATAATTTTACCTCTACCCTACATGTTTTTATGGCATAACAACAACCTCTTCATTCCTTTCAGTTTAGGACACCAAGCACCTAGAGAGAGGTATTAGCAGGGCTCTTCTGTAGGGGCAATTTCAGGAGAGGGGCAACTAAGTTACAGCCTGAGGTAAAGATGCCTCTGTTCTCAAAACTCACTGAAAAATAAAGAGAAGGGGTGAGATCATATCAAGAGTATGATTTCGGTACAAGGGGCCTGAAAACACTTCTCAACTATTCTATGGAGAAAAAGGCCCTTCAGTAAACTGTATCTATATCACACCTCAAGGGCCTTGAACCTCTCAAATAAAACCCAGTTTAAAGTCTAAGCACAAAGTGGAATTTAAAATGAAGAAGTCACTTATTCCAAGACAAACAGAACCAAGAAATCCAGGTAAAGCTACAATTTATTTCAAGCTATGTGACTGCAAACTCAGCTGGGAGTTTCGAGCTGGGCTGCTCAGAGAAGAAAGAGCAGGTCATATCCAAGGAATTAAAACTGATTTGTGCTTTTGTTTTCATAACAATGACCCGTCAGCTTCTTGAGCGAAATGTGATTACATGTGATTGATTGCACTCTTACCTTAGCTGCTGTCACTCTGTAGTCCTGAAGTTCATTTCATAAATGCTCTTGCATAATGTACGGGGTTTAACCAGAATCACGTTTGTATATTCTAATTCCTAGGGGCTCGTGGGTTTATGCATGTAGTCTAACAAAGAGACTTGCTGGCACCAGTCACACACAGTTCACTTTCGGGCAGCATACCCAAGAAGGCAGGCACTGACCTTCCCATCCTGTCTGCTTGGACACCCCTTGTGCATACCCTTACTTCTGACTGAAACAGAAATATTAACATAGACATAATCCTATTACATGAATAATGTGATTTACACAAGAAATGTTTGTCAGGAAAATTTTCTCTTTGAAATATATTTTCAAGATATTCCACATGTAAATAATTTCGGTTTTTTGGTATGCCTCCTCTGAGATCTATACTAGCTCATAATTATCCCCCCAATATATGCACCAGAGGCAGAGACATTCCTAACAAGAACTTTTCCAGTAAAACTGCCAGAGTGATGCTTAAATTAAGCTATAATAAACATCTTAAATCCAGAGACCAAAAAACTGTGTTCACATCTAAAAACATCTTACTGAAAAACTGAGTTCCTAAATATAAAATTATTTTGTTAAAATGAAAACTGAGGCTTGGTAGGGGGCAAATAGGAGAAACAGGTATTTATTTCATTTGACATTAGGAGTTCATTACTAAATACAGATATAATTTACTACATATAAGATCAATGGCAACTTTTGTAATTACATTCATGGTTTGGAGGGAAATGTTGCTATAGCAGTACCAACCATAAGGAGGAAATCCACATCCACTCAGAGCAGCATTTCTACATTGTATGATTTCTACAGCATAGCACTTTAGCACAGAAGAGTGCAGTAAATCAAGAGTAACACATATTTTAATCACAGAGACATAGTCTTGAAAAGTATTTCACAGAAATATCCTGAATGAGGAAATGATGACCACACATAAAGTAAGATTTTGTTCAGTTTAGTACTTTCATTCAGTTTATGTCAATTAAAGTCAAGAGTTTAAATCCAGGCTTTCCTAAACCAACTTCTCCTGGATTCAGAACACAAAATATTTAGGGGTTGGCTTTTTTTTTTTTCCCCTGTTCTCTACATAATCCTGAGCAACCAAAATGAGATCTGATCCTCCTCAAATTGGCTTGACTTAGGTCTGCAGTATTTCTTGGCTCAGGCAGTAAGTGAAAGAAATAAAACTGGTTTGGGACTGGAATCAGTCCTGAAGTAATACAGGCACATTTGCATGTTCCTACCCCTGATGCAGCTGGCATCAGTGTTTATCTGAGAGTCAGATAAAGCACGAAGGATGACCAACATACCATTGCAACACCTTTTCCTGGCCAGCCTCAAGGGAGGGAATTCCCACCCACAGCTTTCTGGCAATGGGCCTTGGGCTGTGGGTTTGGGGAACAAGGACTTTGGGTGTTTCTTTCTAGCTTGTCAAAGGTTGACCCCATTATGTCTGTCTCCGCTCCTACCCTGGATTACTGATAAAATCACGCTCCCAATTATCTTGGCTTTTAGCTGACTATTTTTTCACCTTTCCATGGGTTGGCCTCTTCAATTAAATCTTGCAGCACTCGCAATCAATCACAGTCAGATTTCAAATAAGGATCAACTCAATTGAAAACAATCATCAACAGTGATCTCTGAAAACACATCTATTACAATTCTGACAGCTGATTTTCTCACGTCTCTTTTTCTCTTATTTTTGACAAATTAAGTTTCAAAACCAGATTTTTATACATTTCTACAGCTCCTAGAAAACCTACAGAGAGAGAAGCAATGACTACAATAGATGTAATGCTCAAGAAATAATTTAAATGAAATAATTCAAATGAAAGAATTCAAATGAAATACAAATTATCTGGCTTCCTATGGTCATGGGAACATTGTGGTATTTATTTCCAGGGCATGTCAAAAGAGCAGGAAATTTGAAAATGGCTAAGCAATATAAACCCACATCTCATACAGAGTTAAGGGCTCCAAGTACGTGGACACATGTCAAGCTGACGGTAAGGAGGAAATCTTTACAGAACGACTTCCACTGTCCACCATTCCAGATTCATCCTTGGGGACACAGGAACGTCACACCCATATAAAATTCTTCCTCTGCATTGCACAGCCCTGATCTCCTGGGTAGAACCACAAAAAAAAAAAAAAAACAAACAAAAACAAAAAAAAAAACCCACAAAAAACCCCGCTGTGAAAACAAAAATTCAGCTGTTTGGTTCTCTGCTTGGAGAAGGACTCTCATCAGTGCCAGATGAGGTCTCCCACAGCTTGGTCCAGCTGAGTCATGAAAACTTACAAGGAAAGATTCCACCACCTCTCTGGCTGGCATGTTAAAACTCTTATGCTACTCAGTGGTGAAAATTTTTTTCCTAATGGTCAGTCTGAACAACTCCTCCTAATGGCCAGTCTGACCGGCAATTTGTGACAGTTGTTCCTTGTTTTTACAATCTGCCACTAATAAGAGTTCAGCTTCATAGTAATCAGAACTTGTTTCCAAGAAGATACAGGCTTCTATAAGATTGCCCCTTTGCCTCTTTTTTCAGCCAGACCAAAACAGCACGAGTACCCCAATCTCTCCTCATTACTTATGGCTCAAAATGACCTTGGTAGTCCCCTCTCTATGTTCTAAATATTGTGCTTTTCCTTTGAGGAACCTCGGGACTGACTGAAGAACCACAGTATTCAGCAATGCTGAGAAGGACAATTACTTTCCCCTATCTGCTGGCCATGGAGACCACTATGCTGTTTGCCGTATTTGCAATGAAGACGTGTCACTATCTCATTTTCAACTTGGCAGCAATCATCGTATCCCACAATTTTGCCACAAATGTTCTGTTCAGTCAGTTGCTTTTCCAGACTATGATGCTGCAAGGAATTGATCTGCATGGGCACAGAACTTCATATTTATTCTCACTGAACTTCAGGAGGTTTCTGTTGGCCAAATCTCAGGCTTCCCAAGACCCAGAGGAATTGAATTTCTACCACTTGGTGTACTGGACACACTCTCCTGCCAATTTAATGTGATCTATGACTTTTCTCTGGGTGCATTCCATCTCACCATCTAGGTAATTAACAGAGGTGACATCACTGGTCCAATCCCTCACAGGCTACTTGTTATTTGTTGCCATTGGAGACAACACCTTGAACTCCGATATCCATGCAATTTTCAATTAATCTAACAATCCATATACCTCCACAGCTTCCTCAGTGAGAGATGATAACAAAAACCTCACTGGAGTCAGAGATTCACAGAATGGTTTGGGTTGGAAGGCCCTTAAAGATCAGTCAGTTCCGAGCCCCCTGCTATGGGCAGGGACACCTTCCACTAGACCAGGTTGCTAAAAGCTCCATTCCTGGCATGGGACATCCACAACTTCACTGGGCAACCTGTGCCAGTGCCTCACCACCCTCACAGCAAAGAATTTATCCACCAATGTCCCCACATCTACATATTTGGTCATTTAATTACAAAAGGCATTCAAGTGCATCAAATACTTATTGCCCCTGGCAACTATTCTTGACTACCTTCTCTTTTTCTCACATTTGGAAACAAATTCCCTGAAGACACGATACGTAATGTTTCCAGGGATTGTGGAAGGCTGACTAGCCCTGAACTACCCTTTTTTCTCTTCTTAAAGATGGGTGCAATAATAAAGCCTTTCCCTAGTTTTCAGGGACCTGATTTATATTCACAGAGAACTGCAACTGCAGAATTGCAATTGCATTACCTATGTCTTTCAGCATCCTATCATCAATCCCATCCAGCCTGATAGATTTGAACATAACCAGCTTTTTAAAGTAGTTCTGAGTAGTAAAATATTCTGTTTCCTGTGCTGCACCGCTTATTTAAGTTCTCCTGGGCAATCTTTGCCTTTGTACAAAACCGTATTTGGAACAAGAACATATCATGCCTCTTGCTTGGTGGGCCAAATTGCAAGACAGGCCACCTCTTGCCAGTACATGCAATCCCACACTCTTGGGCTCAGAGAACATGGTATTTACCCTCACCTCACCCTTATCAAACAGGAATGGGCTCTACCCTCACTCTCCACGAGCAGCCATCCACCAAAAACTGCTTCTCACAAGTAGCCAGTAATATTAGAAAGAAGAAAATCCAAATATTCAGAGCACTAGCCCTGATTAACGGAGAACAGGGAGGTGAGAAATACCCACAGCACAAAGAAAACTTCTAACCCTTTCCTTAACAGTATCTCCAAAGTAACTGAAGGAATGAAGAAAAAGAATAACTCACCTTTCTGACACAGGACCTCATACATACTTTACATGACTAAAATAACTAGATTCCATGTGGATTCTGCTAGGATGTGGTTCCTCCAGGGGAACAACAGAGACCCAGTAACACCCAGTGGGACTCCCCTTCACTGACATTAAAGAATGTCATCGTTGTCTTGACAAATCTGCCAGGTGACCTTCCTGAATGTTCAGTGCAAGACTGCTACCTACCCTTTCCTCTGACTTTGCCAGGGACCCAAAATCTGCTGCAGACTTGTCACTGCTTGTTCTGAGCTGAGAAACAAGAGGACCAAAATGCTGTCTAATGGCAGCGCTTCCAGAGCTCTTCAGACAAAGCCCACCATGCTGTTGCCTATTCTCAGTGCTCAGAACAAAAGAAGGGATGCCATTTCCACCATATGCAGTTTTTGAACGCTGCTCCCTACTCCATGTGTTAATACAAGGCATACACCCCATGTTACAGAATCCCAGGATGGGTCAGGCTGGAATGAACCACAGTGGATCATCTCGTCCCACCTCCCTGCTCCAGCAGGGCCATCCCAGAGCACACGGCACAGGATTGTGCCCAGAGGGGTCTGGAATATCCCCAGTGAGGACACTCCACACCCTCTCTGGTCTCTGTTCAGGGCTCAGGCACTGCCCAGGACAGAAGTTCTGCCTCCTGTCCAGGGGGAACTTCCTGGGCTCAGTCCCTGCCCGTTGCTCTGGTGCCATTGCTGGGCCCCACGGAGCAGAGCCTGGGCCCTGCCCTGAGCCCTCCCTGCACACAGGGACACCCAGGGCTGAGGGCCCCTCTCAGCTGGGGCTCCTCTCGAGGCTGGACAGCCCCAGCTCCCTCAGCCTTTCCCTGGCACAGATGCTCCAGGCCCGAAATCATCTCCGCAGCCTCCGCTGGCCCCGCTCCAGGAGCTCCCTGTCCCTCCTGTCCTGAGGAGCCCAGGCCTGGACACAGACTCCAGATGTGCCTCCCAGGGCTGGGCAGAGTTAATCTCATGTTCTTTGTTTACAGTGAAGTGGGAGACACACTGGCCACGCAAGTGTGAAGTACTACCTTGCTCCTCTTTGTTCAGCATGTGGCACACTGGCAGACCTTTGTATGATTTCAAATCTACCGTATTTACCTATTTTTCACATACCACAGATTATCACTCATGTGCTTTGCTATGTTCACTTTGCTTTCTAAGTGCTAATGTCACCCTCTTACAAAGAAAATGCACATCTCCAATGAGTGTATGAGTAAACACAAAGTGCAGACATACTGGACCAATAAAATCAACATGTTCTGACAGAAAACATTCTCAAAGAGGGTAGAGACCACACTACCCATGGTCCAGCATATTTTGTTCTTGTATCATGCAGTTCTGGTGAAGAAATATTAGCAGAACTTTCATGTTTATGCTAAAACATCAGAATATATGTTCCCTTGCTAACACTAGATCAGATAATTATTTGCAATATATTAAAGAAATTATTTAATCAATGAAGAAACACTCAACACAAAGAGCTTGACAGTAGCAGGTTTACAACTTAGAAATAGGAGGACAATGAAAACAGAAAATTGATATATTTTACCCTAATGGTGCAGTCAGATTCCAGCAGAATTTGCTTTTTAAAGGAATGATGGTAAATTTCCATAAAGTATGAAAAACATGGCATTTTAAAAAGCTAAGGCAATGAAGTATGACCTTTTCACCACGGAATTAGTTATCCTTACTGTATTTTCCTGGCCTTAATTGTCCTGAACTTTCACAATTATCAAATAGATGCAATGTCTCTATAAGTGCAAGTGGAACTTTCTTTTTTTGCTAAGATTTTTGAACAGCACTGTACAGAATAAAACCCCATCTACCTGTGGGACACTCTAGTGAAAATTCTGTAAATGATTTCAAGGAAGCTGCTGCTAGCAATTATGAGCACTTTAGATAAAAAGCATCTCAGGCAGGATATTTTGGGAACCACACTTTGCATGAAAAGGACCTAAGGTTGCACATAGCAGGTAAGATTTTTGAAGTCAGACAGAAAAAAAGAGAAAAAATAAGTGTGAGGAGGTGCCCATTTTGTTTTATAAATGAGTCAGCAGTACTGGGTGATATTTTTATGAAGCTGCATGGAGCAAAGCACCAAATGCTGCCAATGCTACTCTAGAGTGATAATACAGACAACACACTGAAAATGACATGTTCAGAGTAAAAATCCATATGAGGACTTGCACACATCTCACAAAAATAAATCCTACTGTTTTAATTAATTCCAACAAACAGATGTAATAAATTTAGCTTACTCTTCTTACCCAAAAGATAAGGTACAAGTTTCCTGCTCTGTATCTAGAAATGCTATGAGACCTACTTCTAGAATTCCACTTTTTATTTAAGGGCTCACAGTCACAATCACATTAGTCACGCTCAGTGTGGGTGTATGTAGAAAATAAGAGAACTACTCTCTTTGAAGGCACCCTGTCATTTAATGAAAGATTTACGGTATTATGACTGTTCTAACATTTTGAACACATGAATCTCAGATCAGAAACAAGTTTCTATGAAGGGCTCCAGATCACCTTACTTCATCTCCCATAACAAGAGTTACCTAGGCTGCCAAGGAAATTAAATGTTAGTGACAACAGAGGAGTTAGGTTTTGATAAATGCAGATTATGTCACTGTGGAAGGCAAGAACTTCTCATCTTTATGGATGAAATCTGTGGTCAGCAATGGAATCTCTGGCATTGCATATAATTTTTTCTTTTTTCAACATGCTTATCTAATTTTTAAGGTGAAATACCAACAGCTAGATGTGCCAACCTATAACCTTTAAGACTGGAAGTTTAAAATCATATTGAACACCAAGAGCAAAGCAACCTGTCCTCCTGTGTATATCAGCATCCTGGTCTGGGGGAATTCTGGCCTTCCAGAAAAGGTGACAGAAATGTGTTCAGTATTAATGCAACTTCAGCCTGTCAATGATTCATCAGCAGAGGGGTGACTATTGAAACACAAATATTTATTACTTGAAAACCAATGCTGGAGTAAATGTAGCATTGACAGCAAAAGTTTCCAAGAGAAACCTGACAATTAAGACACACACACCCCCTGTCCAAGTGGAATAGTATGAGCAGCTAATGCATCTGTAGGCTGTGATTGACTACTTGCTGTCAATCACAGTTTAGTTTAGCATATGTGGTTGGTTCAACAGTATTCCTGTGTTGGCAGAGTCCAGAGATCTCATCTTTAAAATATGGGTGGGTTGTCATCACATCATCTTGGAAGCACACAGTTCCACCTTCTCCTTTATCTGCTTGCTGGGAGCTCTTTGTGGACAAGTTTATCAGCAGTAAGCAATGCCTAATCAGTTTTTGAAAACCCCTGAGGCAGCCAAAGCAACAGGCTTTCCCTCAGTGGAGAATTCAGAGCTCCCAATGGCAGAAAAACAATCTCAGCTGTCTATGGGCCAATACAAACACCCAGCAGAAAAAAATGCTGGGCCAAAACACCTGAGGACGGAGCATTCCAGTACTAGGAACTGAACATCTCCACAGAGCAGCTGATTTGGACCCTGTAGCAAATAGAACAATTTGAGACAGGTGCCTGTAAAGCACTTATTTTAGTGTAAATACAGACAGCTTTAGAACATGGTGGAGATGGGTTCATTTCTACTCTGAGCCAAAGGGATTAATACATAGCTAGCAGTCTGCCTGACACTACAGAGAAATGAGGGGTCAGGAATAGGCCAAAAAAAAGGTGAAGGGATACACCTCATGCAGGAAACGAGTCTTTGTGGACACAGCCTGAGCCCTCTTAGCTTAGTGACAGCAGAACTAGGCAAAGGAACAAAACAAAACGCCTGGGAAAGGATACAGAGATTAGGAAGCAGGGGAAATGAAAAAAAAACAAAACAAAAAACTGAGAAATGAATCAAGATCCAGCATTTCCCATCAAATCAATATATTGTTGTATCAATATATACCCTGAAAACTTGAATTCGAGTATAGCAGAAACCCACTGGCTGCTTTGAGAATGCACAGGATAAGGCAGTAGTCACTGAACATAAATGTAAGAATAAAGAGAAATTAAAACTATAGCTAGACAGTATTACGGCAAAAGTTACAGCTTACCTGCAGAACCACAAAGGTTTTCCACCGAGCTGGCAGGTTTGAGTACCACATCTAGGTGCAGACTTGAGGGCTGCTTTGCTATACACAACAGAGCATGGCATAAACACCCTGGTACCCCCTGGGCTCCTTGCCCTCTCTGCGAGTGTCATCAACTTTATTTCAGATGCAAAGAAAGGCATAAAGAAGTGCAGAGGGGATCCGTGACATTTTGTTCCATAACCCCAACAGTTCCATACTACGAATGTATTGCTTTGAAGTATCTAATGAAGATAGCAGCAATGAGGACTCAAAGGAGGTCACTGGTAGAAGCCAGTGTCATTCAATGTCTGTAACATCTTGACCTGGGATTTCATTTCTTCCTGCAGAAGGGCTCCACAGGGAAGTAGAAGCAGAACCACATCAAAGCAATAATGTACATTACTGGAGAAAGGATCACAGGGCATGTAAAGAGCTAGGCTGAGAAGTTCCAGCTGCAGTCACAGGAATAAAGAATCTATCGCACACACTGGATGGCCATCAGAGCTCTGAGGCTGCATAAACAGATCTTTTAGCAGAAAATCAAGCAGGTTGTTTCTTTGCAGTCTGCAGGATCACAAGTAAAGCAGCAAGGATGCAGTTACAAATTGAGGGTTAACGAAGGGTATAGTTCTGTCTGTCACATTCAATTTAAGAATGTGAATAACATGAGAGTTTGGGTGTCTTATTAATGGCCTGGGGACCAGTAGCCTCAGCCTCTTCAAAAATTTTTTATCCAACAAAAAGGAGTTGGATCATTTACAGCAATGACATTTAATTCAATAGCCAAAGGAAATCTAGAAGCAGTCCTGGACTGTGATGTTCCCCTTGACTTTAAAAGCTAGAAGCAATGAATAAGCTGATGTCAGTATATGCAGTAGTTTTGCTAAGGGCTCCTTCTGTAACAAAATTTCACCCTCAAAATTGTCCTTAAAATTAGGTTTAAACAGATCATGCCATGCATTTCAGACCAACTGATAACAAAAATAAAAGAGTTCTGTGAGCGTGTACAACATCAGAAAGTGCTTTATGTCAGGCAGGCAAGTCCTTTTATCTCTCTCTTCCCTCACTCTCCCTCACAACAGAGCACTTCTGAAACTCCCCCGCTACATACCCATAGCTCAAGTAGGGGACTGTAGAAGAAACATATTCATTTCTATACTTACAGAGAAAGATTTTTAATACTAATGCCCAATAAGACCACATGTTAGTGAATAAGCAGTGACAGGTGGTAAAAGCAGATGGTTTTGAAAAGATTTGTGGCAGTCCCTGGCTCCACCATCCTAGCAGCTCCACAGGGTACTGGCAGAAGTGGTTCCCTTACTTTTGTTTCCTTGCCTCACTCCAGAAAACCAGCAGCTGATCTCACTGGTTGCCACAAAGGCAGGAAAGGACAGGCAAAACTCACTCACTGATGTTCTTCATGCCACCTCCAAACTGCTTTTGCCTCTCTACAGAAGCCCAGCTGAACGCAAGCCGTCGCCCTAGGCTGAGCAGCCCATCTGACACGAGCCGCAAAATCACCTCTGTGTTTGCTGGTCCCAGCCAGGACCAGCGTGGGCAGAGCTCCTGGGTTTGGCAGTCACTCACCACAGACCACAACCATTTTGCTTCTGACCACAGCGAAGGATGGCAGCTAAGAGAGAGCACCGCGGCACGCTCAGGTGCTGAACCCCGGCACACACACCTGCCTGCAGGTCAGAGCTCTGCTCAAGGCACCAGCACCTGTTTCTGAAGGCCTTAGTGATGAAGGAGGCATCTCAGATGCTGCAAACCTGCACAGCCCAACTTTGACAAATGGTAACTTTACATCAATTAATCACAGAGTGGTACTACAACAGGAGCAAAGCTCAGGGAAGCACAACTGTCATGTTACGTCTCAAAACAGAGAAAGCGGCCACAAAACCATTATTTCATGTGTCAACAACAGCAGTGGCAGAAAAATATATTTCCAATGAGTGTTGTGTGTTTGGTAAAAGCACTGTTGATTGCTACAACTACAACCTGCTTTAAGTTGTTGCTATTTATGCTCAGGGAACAAGGACCCACCAATGACAAAGAGACAGCACGAGCGTCACGCTGTCGTTCCAGGCACGCTGCCTCAGCTGGAGCACAGCACCAGCTCCAGTCAGCCATAAATCTCCTCTGAGCTATCACTGCACACCTATAAAGATGACTCAGACAATTTCTTATTCTGCCGATGAATTATATGGTGCCACCTCTGGCCACTATCAAAACCACCTGTAACCACCTTAGCCGTTAACTCCACAGTATACCCATTTCAAAGAACCTTTTAGAACACTACTCCGCTCTGTTAATATTCACACATTTTGTGAGTATATTAAGACTCTCTCAGGATTCACTAAAGTGTAGGGTAGGAACTACACTCCTGAAAAGGGCTGGTACTTTACCTGCAGAGTATGTCCATTTTTCAGATTTTCCTCAGAAACAGGAGCGATTGACTCAATATCAACGTAACACTTATTCTTGTTCTATATTTCATTAAACAGTGCAACTGCACAGCTTTGTAAGAACCTTTTCTTTGTTGTTCATCTATAGCACTGTTTACTAAATTGCAGTCAATTTACATTTTCATACTTTCATTCAAAGTATCAAGGTAGGTTCTGAAGGAATATTCTAGAGAGGGTTGTAACACTACAGTGTAATTATATTCAGCATCCCCTGAATAAGAAAAGACCCTTTTGAACCATCTACAGCAAAATAAATCCCCATTCTCTACATGAAACCAGGGAACCTTTCTTTCCTTCAAACAATTAGGCTTATGGTTTCTTTCAGGACGGTAAAACAAAAACAAACAAACATATAAACAAAAGGAGCTGTCAGTCCAGCCAGTCCCAATTTTATAACACACTGCAGAAACAGTACTGAAAACTAAGTCTGGTAAAACTGCCTCTTACCTTTGGACAGAATAAAACATGGATCTGGGGTTGGATAAAGGCAAGGCTGAAAGCTGGCTTTAGAAATTACATTGTAAGAATTCAAGTTTCTGAGCAGTCCTGCCATTCTTGAATGCATGAACCAGTCATCAAGTTTTGTATTTATTCTGTTAACTACACAGGACAACCACCTGCTTCTCAAAGCAGGTATGGAAGATGGATACTGGTATAGAGGGTTAAAAATTAAATAAAGTATGAGGAAAACCTATTATAACCATGTTTTATGGGCACAGCTGCACCACAATTACTTTTGGGAAGGAGAAAACTTCAGAGTCAAACACAACAGCATACTTTTGAGGCACGAGATACCTTTTTCTGTGAGCATGGGTGGAAGAACAGAGCCCCACGCAATTTCCAGCCACTTGAAACTGCCTAAGCAGAGGCAAACACAAAGAGAAGCATACATTCAAGTGACTCTTGCAAAACACAGCTAACATCAGCTTAGAACAGAACACAATTATAGCTGAATTACAGGTATTTTTGCCAAACCTTCAATATGCCTCATGCTTTAGCAACAAATATAGCCACAGATTTGAGGGAGAAAGGGTTTCCAGTTTTCAGTAATTATCAACAGAACATTAATTACTTGCAACACACAAGATCCTACTATTACTATTTCACTATGTAAAGACCTAGTTAGCTGTAATTTTAATGCTGCATGTCACTCAAAGATAGCTCCATTTTCTGAAGAAAGCCTTAAAGCACTATGAAAATAAGAGGTTTTTTAAAAATACAAAAAGCGCCACAGACAAAATGTCTACCTCAGATGGCATTTAAAAATGGGAAATAGAAGCTTACCATTCAAAAACTGAATGGGAAAGAACTGCAATAGATAAAAAAGCATCTACTGTAGTTTTATGTTGAAGGATGTAAAGTTTCCTCTTTGACTCAGTTCATCAGACCCTTGAAGGGTGACTGAAGACAGGCAGGCACCTCTCCTCCCTCTCCAAACTGGCCAGAAAGGAGTCAAATTAAATCCGGAGGCTGTGCAGAAGCTCCAGCACAGCACCAAGCCAGCTCGTGAGGCTGAACGTCCCCCGCTGTGAGGAGGAGCAGCCACTCTTCCCCCAAGCGCACGATCTCCGCCGATTCCTCGGCGTGTTTTAGTCAGGCGTTGAGTCAGCCCCAGGAACTCATCCAACTGAAAACCAGGCCAAGAGCAACAACACGAGCAGATTTGCATTTGGCCAGGAGTGGCAGTCCCATCCCAAGCAGGAGGTCAGGAATGCGTAGCCAGAGGTGAGGCAGGCAGGCAGGCTGACCCCCTGGCAGGAGCCCACATTTAGGCAGCAAGGTTTGGGGAGCGCCAGCACAGCTCCACATGAGCACAGGTGAAGAGCTCCCAAACAAGGACTGCCTCTGTGAAATAGTTGCCTGAGCCAGGCAAGTGAACGTCCTTCATCTCATCCTTATTTGCAGGTGTATCTGGTGATGCCTGACCCTTTCCATGACCTACTGCTAGTAATTCAGGTAATTTTAATCTCGCTGGACAATATTCAAACTTTCATTTCTTAGCCTCCTTTGTGGACTCAGAACCCTTAGGGAAACAGAATGCTTTTTCATAGTAATAATGGGAAATAATGCAACTATAGGTCAATGCTAACATTATCCCCTGCAGCTGTTATTCCCAGTATTTTCCTCCAAATACAGCAAAACCAAAAAACATAGTAAGATCAGCAACAATCCCCAGAGGAGTCAGATACTCACCAGTACAGTTTTCTCCACCCCACTGAGTTACTCACACGATCTGTCCCTTGTGTAGGTGAAAATAACTTGCTGTCAGGGAAAAACCTGGCAAACGTGTCAGAACTAGGAACTTTCTATGTGAAATGTATGGGGAAAAAAAACAGACAAGTTTTTTTCCAATGACAGTCTAATTCTGCAGGCTGCTCCTCTGGAGCAAGGACCTACACTCTGCCACGGGACTTGAAATCGTCAGTATCCAAAAGGTTTCTGAAGACAATGACCACTTGTTTATGTTCTCTACTGCACCATGCAGAGAAATGACGGTTCCTGAGCCCTCGGTCCTATTGCCAACAGTCCCTGTCACAATTCTTCTGCCCTGTCATCACCCATATTTTCCCTGTCAGCAGTACCACACCTTCCCAAATCACCCATCCACCCACCTCCCCAAGATTCAAGTTTGTCGGATCTGAAATGACTTTGGGGAAGGTACAGGAAGTTTATCACTCAAAGCTGCCTCCCATAACAGAGCCATAAACTTTGTGTCTCTGTTAACAGGCCACTTCCTATTACTTTTCTAGCAGTTGATCTCTAGATTTCTTTTTTTTTCCCCCCCAGCTGACAAGCTATGGGTTCTATTTACTCAGCCTTTTTTCATATGGTCTTCAAGATGTTTTAAAACTACATTTCCCCACCACTAATTTAAACTAGCCTTGATAGGGATTAGACTTGAAACCTGAATTGGAAGAACTGAAGAATCTGCAGCTTTGTTATAATATCAGATGCATCCTCAAACATACTCTAAATATAGTAAAAGACTGGCCTAAATCTGCTATTGCTTCATGTTTAATTCAGATACCTTTGAGTGAATGCATCCCCACCCTCCTCAATTTTCTCATCCCCAGTTCTCATCACCTATGTACTGAAATTTATGCTGACTTTAACTTAGACAAACACCCCAAAACACAGAGGAAGTGTTTTAAAGCACTATAATTATGCAGAAACAAGTTGTCAGAACAACACAATAGATCTAGAGATTAAAGCACTACATTGCAACCTGGATTTTTCAACTTCACTAAAGCAACTATTAGTCCAATTTTTAAGCTACGTAGCTCCTTTAAACAGAAAACGAGTACCTAACTCAGTAACAAATACAACTTGCACTTTTCTAGTCAAGAACATTACAGGTAAGCAGGAAGCAATGCTGCCTTTGATACAGCAGTGCAAATCAAAACAAACTCCAGGGGCAGATCTCCGTGCCACCAGCTTCTTAACAAGTGGGGATGAAGGTTCCCAGAATGCCAGCATGCACAGAGAGTTACGCTCTAAACTAACGAGCCAATACAATGTGAACTTTGGTATTGAAAGCTTCTGAAAGGCCTTGCATTTCGTTCAATTTCTGGGATCATCTAATGGTTCAACTGTATGCTTGTTTTAACACAAATTCAAGTGGACCAGGCTTAGAGCTGATATGGATTTTGAAACACATTTTTCTAGCCTAATAATGACCTTCAGAGACAGCAAACTCTCGGTCTAAGTAAAGACGCAAAACTAGCCTTTTGACTGAATTTACAGTGCAATATTTCTGAGTGAACTCCCATTTAGTTTTACTGCTTCCCCCCACAAGACAATGGTCTGTCATTAGTTATTTGTTTCCCTAGTTATGCCCTTAAAAGGCTCCAAGGCAAACACATAAAAGCAAATTGTTCCGAGGAACAACATTATTGTAAAGGACTTTATAAGACAAGACCAAGGTCACGTGTCTCTAGTTGCCAGAGAACCGAGGATATCCTCACAGGATCATGCACCGAAATTTGGGTTAAATCTTTGTGGTGCCCTGCGCGCGGGGGCCAGCAGGGATATCCAGTCATTTCCCAATCAGCACACTGAAAACAGCACCAAGGCTCTGAGTACGGCGCTTTCCTCACATGATTACAACTCTACTGCTGTCTAACACCACACTTCTATTAAAAAAGAAACAAAAAACAAAGTATGGATCTAACAGCAAGAAAACCAAAAGGCAACCCTCCCCTAAAATTAGATCAGATTTATTTTTAATAGCATCGCACTGACGATTTACCCCTACCCGGAGCCAACCCTGCGGTGAGGCAGGGCGGGAGCCGCTCGCCACATCCTCTCCTCATTCGCAGGGTCGCACCCCGGCTTCAACTCACCCAAGGCAGAGCCGAAGCGGGTCCGCCGCTGTCCCTGGGGCACCGCCCGGTGCCAGGGGCCCGACCCGGCCGCTCCCGATTCCCCGGCCGCGGTACCTGCCCGGCACGGCCCCGCCGGAGCCTCCCGAAGCCTCCCGGCCCCGCGGCAGCCGCTGCAGCCGGCCCGGCCCCGCCGCCGCCCGGGCATCCTCCCTCCCCAGAGTCGCCTTCTCCTCTCCCTCGCCCCCACACCACCTTCTTGGGTGCTTTTTGGGTGGTGTGGGTTGTTTTTTTTTTTTTCCTGGGCTTCCCTCCGCCGTGCCCCAGCGGGTTGTCACCTTCAATTGCCGCCTTTCCGACCAATTCCTGTTTCCATATCGCTGCCCCCCACCTTCCCCAGCACGCAAGCAACTCCCGGCAAAGAAGAGGAGGAGGAGGCAAAGAGAAAAAACAAGCATGCAAAAAAAAAAAATTTAAAACATTTAACAAACCTCTCGTGGCGCTCCGGGCGTGCCAGTGTGTA
>VZTJ01002259.1:2157-21403 GCA_013397795.1 Orthonyx spaldingii | reverse complement strand
GGGAGGCGGGGAGCAGCAGCGCCTGCCCCGCTGCTCCGAGCCCGGACCGGGGCAAGATGCGCGCCCGCCCGGGGTGCGGAGCGGGGCCGGGGCCGGGCGGCTCAGCGCCGCGGGATCTGCCGCAGGAGCCGCCGGGCGCCGCCGGGCACCGCCGGGCCGGGAGNGCACCCGGCCCCGCGTGCGTCCGTGAACCCCCGCCTCAGGCCGCCCCTTCCTCCGCAGCCCCCGGCATCGCCCCTCAGCTGCGGGGCACAGGCGCGTTCGGCGGCCCGGCCGCTCCCCGCCGCGGCCGTGCCGCAGGGGGTGCGGGCACGCCGCGCCAGCCCTGCAGGATCCAGCAGGGCAGGCGAGAAACGGCTCCCTCTCCCTTCCTCTCTCTCTCCCTCCCGGAGGGCTCCCCTCCTTACCGGGCTGCCGGGGCTCCTCTGCCGCCTCCGGGCTCGCTGGGGCCGGGGCGAGTGGCGGCGGCGGGGGCGGCTCCTCCTCAGCGCCTCCCCGAGCCCCCTCCCCACCCTCGTCCTCCCCCGCTCCGCCTGCGCCGGCGTGAGCCGGCGGCCGGGAATGCGGGAAGCGCGGTCGGGCTGCGCCGGAGCTCCGCAAGCGTCCAGGGGACGGCCAGGGCCCCCGAAAGCTCCTGAATCCGTGGCGAAGGGGAGGGCGAGCGGTCCCTCGGGTGTCCTCCAAGGTTATTACACCTCCTTACTCTCTTCAGCTTACAGCAGAGTTTACGGCCGCGATTAAATGATCGGGGAGAATGTTGTGCACAGAAACGGAGTTATAACATAGGCATATTAAGTTAATTACGCAATTTGTCTCATAAGCGTTAGGAAAAAAGCGAGATATGCAGCATACCTACTCAGCCAGGAATACCTGCCTTTGCCACGAATATTAATTTTCTCACTTTGGCAATAGAAGATACACCCTCAGGTCTTTTCAACTCAACATCCGAATCAGCAAGACGTGACACTTTTATGTTTTCTTACTACACTTACACTATGTATGAGCATTAATTAATTTTACAAGGTTGTGTTTATTTCATTATTGCCCTCAGTTTATTGGCGCTGGGGAAAAGCAAGCCCCAGAAAGGTTGGGTAAGCTGCCCACTGATGACTGAATCGGTATGAGAGCTGTCAGCAGAACACCCCACACAAAGGAAGTAGGTACTGCACCCACAGCTGCAGCTCTCCCACCTTTCGCTCCTTCCTTGGGGAGCTTATAGGCACAGGTGCCTGCCACTTCCACATGAGACCTACCAGTGCCTATTGGCACATCTGGGCACGATCTAAGTCTAGGCGAAGTTTCCAAAGCCTTCCCATTTTCACCTCATTCTGCCAGGTCTCCTCACAGTACACGTGCCACTCCCCTTCATGCGACACATGCTTGAAGACCCAGATTTACCCAGAACACAAGATCTCTGTCAACTGCTCTCTACATTTCACCTCTGGAATTGGAGTAGGGTTATACAGAGCTGTGCAGGCAATTCATCCCATAGAAATGGGTGAGATATAGAGCACTTTGCCTTCATAATTCATATAGATGGAAGAAAACCTGCTACCTTTTCCAGTACCCAGCTGCTGTCCCAATGGTTTGGAGCACTCAACACGTTAGTGGAAGCTCTGTTTCAATTTCATTTTTGTATTCACAAGAAAAAACAACCTACAACTTCTTTTATGGCTGGACTCGATGACCTTAAGGGTCTTTTACAACCTCAGTGACTCTGTGATTCCAGCAAAGGAGTTTCAGATTTCATTCACTGGAAATGTAGCAGGAGGAAACTTACAAGGAAAGAAACCACAGGCAGTGGTTCTGCCCAGGGAACCCCCAGCTGTCTGCAGAAAGTGACTGATGGTTGGTTCTGAGTAAACAGAGGTTTGGTTGCCTGCATCACAGGCATATTCTTTAACATAAACATCTGCCTTGACAGGCTGGCCAGGCCTCTGTCTGAACTGAAAAAGCCATATGTGGACTGCCAGCTGATGGTGACTGTTTGACACCAAAATGAGGAACAAGTACACAAAGAAGTGAATTAATAGAATAGTCAGTGAGGGGTGGCTTTGGTCAAAGACCGTGATCTTGCAGTTTGAAAACTCACCAGAAGGAAGGTTTTGGGGAAGCACAGAATGAGAGAGAACTATTGCTAGTATTATCTTTCAGGACACTGAATAGAGAGCTTGATAAGTATCAGTTCCTGTAGAAACTCTTCCAAGAGACATTGTATAGGAGACATACAAATCTGCAAACTTAGCAAAATTCCTTTGGGAAATTTCCAAAAGACAGATAGGCTAGAAGAACAGTTTCCAACTAAGAATCAACTGGGACATTAAATTGCTCACGTGTCAGAGACGGTTCATGACAGCTTCCCAGAAATCTCTAAAAAAAATGTTGAGAGCATAATTTCATTAAGGAAATGAAGAAACAGCAGGGAATCATGCCAACCTGAGAAGACTGCCTTTTGAACCCAGGAACTGAATGTGGCAGTGAAGCTCTCAAATGTGTCAAGGGCTGGGGACAATGTGGAGGCTTCAGCTCGAGAAGCAATAATAATCTCTCTGAAGTCTTGTGGGAGGGTGTAGGAAACAAGTGTTACCTGCTTTTTTGGAATGAGATGGACAAAGGATGAGCTGTGTGAGAAGAGCACGGAGTCAAGACATCTGCAGTTTCCTCTAAAGAGGACTGCAAGTAGTTTGATACACTGGGAAATATGCTACAGGTCCTCAAAACTCACTCTGGAGCATCTACTTTTTTGTTAGTTTTATTTCATTTAATTAAAAGATAAGCTTTCCTTGACTCCTTCCCAGACATCAGTTTTTCTCTGAATTCTTACCAGTGCAAGCGATGCAATTTTGGTGAGGTACTCACTCTGAGCAAAGCAATCATTTTTCCATTAAGCATCCAGAGGGGAAAAGAAATATAACAGAAAACATGCAAAAGCAATTAACCTTGGTTTTCTCCCCCCGCAAATTTCTACCTGTAGCTTTACAAAGTAGCAGCTTCACCTATGATATTTGTGTTGCTTCAAGGCTGACAAAAAAAAAGTCAAATGCAATAACTATTAAGGTTATTCTAAGCAGAAAATCATGTCTCTGTTAAAATAATTTTTACCTGCCACTCACTCCTGCTTATGGCTGCACAGCTTCAATGATCTGAGGAGTCGAATTGAAATCTTTTTTACGTAATGCTTATTTAGCAACAAAATGTTAAATGGACACCTGTTATTTCTATGGCTCCCAGTACACACTTCTTATATTTCTGATTTAGCAAGTCAGCTTGCTCTCTAACTTGTTCTCCAATTTGGTTATTTCTCTGGATTTGGAAAGGGTATGTCTTCTGCAGTTTTTAGATACCCCAGACTAAATGATTTCATGACTCTATAACACAGACCAAGTGAAGCAAACTGAAGAGTATTGGAAGATACTGATGATTTTTGAATCATCTATTAGACAAATAGTAAAATTCTGATTAATGGAGTAACGTGTATTGAAGAGTCATAAAGAAGTCAAACTCCAAACAGAATATTAATTGCCACATATTGCAAACATGTTTAAAAAATCATTTTGCTACTGATAAATATTTATTTCTTTTTCCTTGTGAGAGGGAGGGAATTATTTCAAGTAATGTTGTTTTTTTTTTCTTAATACAAGGAATTCACATTTCACATTTTTGCTTTTTTCCAATGATGTGTTAGCCTTCAGCCAAGGTACAGATGAAGATTAGGGACTCTGGGAAGAAAATTAAAAAATTAAGCCTACAATTAATGCAATTAATTTAAAAGTAAGAAGATGTTATTAACAGATCTTGTCACCTGTCAACCTGATCAAGTTTTATTCAAACCTGGTGTTTATGATGAAGGAAAATCATAGCTGTGCATGGGAAGCTGCCAAAGAGACTTTGGACAGGTTGATTTCTTAAATAACAGTAATTTAACCAAATTACAGCTTCCTCATATGGACATAATACCTGAGGAGAAAGACAAGGTGGCAAGTTGTTGAGCACAAATTAAAAAAGAAAAAAGAGAAATGTTGATTTTTTGAAAAAAGATCCTACTAGTGCAAGGACTGCAGTGCACAGAGGGGTTCGGGCTCTGCTCCCAGGGTACGACAGACAGGCAAGGGGAAACTGCCTCAAGTCGCACCAGAGGAGGTTTAGATTGGATAACAGGGAAAATTTCTTCAGTGAAATGGTTATCAAGCATCAGCACAGGCTGCCCAGGGCAGTGGTGGAGTCACCATCCCTGGAAGTGTTAAAAAACATGCAGATGTGGCACTTGGGGATGTGGGTTAGTGGTAGACTTGGCAGTGCTGGGTTAAGGGTTGGACTTGATGATCTTACAGGTCCTTTCCATCCCAAATGATTCCATAATTCTGCGATTTGAAATTAGTTGCCATTTTTCACTGATTTAGTGCCAGCACTGCGTACTGAGTAACCAGCAGTGAAATGTCATAGTGCTGCAAATAATTAATTAAATACCTCGTGTTTTCAGGTCAAATTATGCCTAAACAAATAACAGTCTGTGCATGTCTGAAGTGCCTCACATCACAAAATGCCAAGCCACTTTGCATTAAGTGCTTGATGCCAGACACAAATAGGCTCCATGTCACAGGAGCCTTAATCCTGCTTTTTTAACCATAGACCTTACAATGTTTGTACTGTAATCTTTCAACTTTTTAACAGGAATCCGAACACAGATTAGTTATTTCCTGATTGGCTGATTTCTAAACCTGTAAATCTACGCATGTGAGCGGTTTTCTGCTATGGCACATTTTTTATTAGTTTGATCTGTATCCAAAAGAGTTGGATCTGGAAATCAGGACAGAAATGTGAGCTGACAATATCCCAGTATTTCCTGTGTTTCAGCTATTACACTGAGCTTCCAAAACCTTACAGAACTCAGGGCAAAAACCAGTTCTGGGGTATGCATTTACAAGACTTTTTCATTTTATTGGATTTTCCCATTCCTGAATACAATTAGAGAAATATTACTGTGAGAGTGGTGTTTTACTATATTTTACTATACCGAGTGATATTTTGCAGAAAGTCAGAAATGTGCACTACATTTTCTGAAAGCACTGGATTTTTTTATATATGTGAGATCATGGTATCCATTATTCCCTACTGGTGGTATTCCAGATATTGCACATATTCCTTGAGTAGAGAAAGTGCAGGCACCTTGGCAACCCCTCTAAAGAAAGCATAAACCCAGTTTATTCATAAAACTATTACAGAATATTGTATCATCGTAATATCAGCTACAATATTCTGGTTCTCATTTCTATGTCTCATTTGGTAGTATTAATTTTTTACAAGGGCAGATGTTTTGTCTTTTTGCAATTTGATAGCACAGGCTCTTCCTTCAGATATTTTCAATTTCTTATTGACATTTCTTCGTGATACAATCTTTGCTATAAAATGTCTTTGCATGAGTAGGGAGTTTCAGCATTTCAGCAAAAGACTCACAGTGTGACAAACTGTTAGTAGACCCTTAGAAGCAGACTTCAATCCTAACCAGCTTGTCAGTATTTTTAACTGGTTATTAAATTTTGGGCTCCAAAACACTTAAAAAGTTCCAGAACAAATGATGTGCCATGATCTACTGTACAGGGGCTCACCTATCCCTGACCACTGTCCCCCTTCTAGAAGCACAGGCTGTATGATCTCAGCAAGCTTTGAAAGAAGATTTTTTGTTGAGCTTTTGTTACATCTCGCACAATGTAAGAAAAGACTGAAGTGACAGCGGCAATGAGAGAAAAAGAGAATCAAGATTAAAAATAACAACATGGAAAATAACCTTAAGCTATAATATTGTAAAGTCAGAAGTCAACTCAGCAAGAATTGGGATGGTCCTGTTTAAATAGCACAGGGCAATAGTTTCCCAATGGATTGCCAGCTGCCCAGCCAGCAGGCCCAAGATCTGTGTGCATGGGGGTAGTAGGCTTTTAGGAAAGGCAGGACCTGTGGGGTAGCCTTCCCAAGAAGTNCCACTGTCCCCCTTCTAGAAGCACTTCCCAAGAAGCTTTATAGGATTCCTTTGCCCTATTCCCTGCATTTGCGCTATTCCCTGCATTTGCCCAATCTAATTCGTCAGTAAGAAAGAGAGGCAGGGACATGTGTGAGCAGATCACCATTCTTTTGTTAAAAAGTAATCTAAATGAGTGAAAAGATGTGTGTATTTCATGGAAACTGCACTTCCCAACAGTCAAATCCTTGGGTTGTGTGAAGAACTTAACAAAATGTAACCCTTTAATAGCAAATGATTCAATCTAAGGAATCAAATTTTCAGGCAGCTTACATTGCCCTGATGAGCTTCCTTCATGCACTGTTTACCCTGCAGGAAGATATTCAGATCACAGTAAACACAGCTGAACTAAGAAAGCCATAGTTTAACAAAAATGAACTTTACATTACTAATTCTGCAGGACTGCAGAAATTAATTATCAGACAAAATTGGGATCAAAGGTTTTTCACTTTTCAATTTTTCAGAATTCAATAGAACACTCAGCTATTTTAGCTATTCCTCTTTCAAAGAGCTCTGATTGTGAACTGGCAAAAATAAAAATGAGGACCACAACAAGAAGAAGGCACCACATTCAATCAATAGTGCAACTGAGACAAAGATCAGAGTGATCGAGTACCTGTGGTAATCTGGGCAGTTGGACTAAGATGTTGAAAGATGACTGGATGGCTTTATTTTGTCTTTTTAACTACCACGTAACAGCAACACAGAGAAAAAGAAATATATGTAAAAGAATATATATATGTAAAAACATTCAAACACAGCCATGACCTTCTGAGTACAAAGGGACAATAGCTAGATATTAATACTTATTTCTCACATGTGACCCAGGATCTATTTTCTATTAGTCTGGTAGGAATTGTTTTATCATACCAACAAAACACTGTTTTGCCTACAGAAAATCTCACTGACAGCTTACAGTGATAATTCATTTCAAACAGGCTGCTTCACTCTCCTCTATGCTGCTCTGTTTAGTTACTACAGCGTGGTATTACCTGGGGTAGCCAGTACTGCATTTGGAATAACCAGTAACAATTTGTTGAAGTATGAGATGATGTTATTCATTTCCATCTCAGGCCACCATGTGCACACATGAAGTAACAGAGCACTGAGCCCAAAATATCTCAGCAGGTCATGTGTGTGTGGATTTTCAGCAATTCCATTGTCTACCAAATCCTTCCATCTCTTCAGCTTCCAGTGGTGTGATCAGAGTTGTGATGAGCTTTGTTACTCAAGCCCTCATTTTCACCACCCTGTGTTGAAATGATCTGCTACAACAGAAGCTGATGGGATGGCACATCCAGTCAAACCTGGTGGGCAATACAGCAAGGTACTTTCATAAAGCCATTTTCATGAGGCAAGAAGAGAGGAATGCATCAACCTCTTCTGTGCATAAATACTCTGTTAGCAAGTGCTTCTTGGGCAATCAGGATATTTGACTCTTGCCCTGGAAACACCTTCACTGATAATTGTGGTGCTTGTCAGGCTCTACCATTTTGACCCTGCAAGCATGGCCCTCAGGAGGTTTCTGGGTAGGTGAATGTGGATTGAGTTTTAGCACTTAAAAATGTAAAAAAAAAAAATCAAAGCAAAATAAAACAAAGAAGAACTCCAAGTTCCCTGTGTGATTTTGCGATTGGTCACTGAGAATGCTCATTTTTCTCACATAAAAAGTTATTTGTTTGTGTGAAAAAGAAAGCTTGAGAGGATGGTAAATTTGCTTGTCTGTCATTATACAGAAGGTCAGAGAGAGGAAATTAACTTTCAGAAATTACAAATAACAACTATAGAAAGCAATGAAACCAACAAAGCCATAATCTCCAACTGATTTCACTAACCCCTTCAGGTGGTTAAAAAAATTACAAAGAAAAATTATATTTGAAATTAAACTTTAAGAAGATTTCTTGTTGTTTGCAGCTGTTTTGAGTTTAGAAGTCCTTATATAATGGATTCTAGACACCAGAGGCAATTTCATCAATCCAGGCTTTTTGAAGGATTACTTTTCCTACTTCTGAATTAAGTCTGGTAAAAAGATCAGATTTCATAGCAAAGATGAATATATGTACATATTTGGGGAGGAGAGACAGTACTTGAGCTGAATTATTCCATCATGTCCAAGAGGATGCTTGGAGGAAAAAAAATATCACCAAAAACCCTAGGAAATGCTGTTTGTGTGTGGAGTAGTAAAGGCAAAGGCTTATTTTAATTAAAAGATTTAACGGGAGAGGTTGAAGAGACCCACAGAAGACGTTAGACAGCACCAGGGATGTCTGATGGGTTTCTGAATTATCTGACTTGGACAGAGCATCCCATCGCTATCCACTGCTTCTTTTTCAGACAACACCTAGGCTAAGCTTTGCAAAGAAATCGCCCCCCTTGAAACCTGCAGTGCAGAAGGCCGAGTGCTCTCCTTGCTGAAGTTATGAGGTCTGATGCAAAAAGGGGGCTTATTTATCATCCAGCTTTGAAAGAAGTTGGAGAAAACAATTGCCTCCCCTTCAGATGGAAAATGCACTGCATGATTCAGCCTCCCTGTTTAGAGCAGTTTGGATCTAAAGGCAGCGACACTGAAGAGTGAGGAAAAGAAAAGTGGGTGTTGAGCAGCCTCACAGGTGTCATTCAAACCTTCCTTGTAGCAGCAAGTTCTGTCTCTTCAGGACATATGCAAATGTCCTGCATTTATTGGACCTGCAAAGTTTTTAAAAAAGCATTGTTTGAATGCTCATCAGAGCATCAAGAGAATGCCTTCTCTTAGGCAGAAGAGAAGTCCTAATGGAGGCAGGATGACAGATTTCCACCCTGAGGGGGAGATTTACTTGGCAGCAGGAGCCTCTCTTTTCCTGAACTCCTTGCAATCCTCATCCGTACCAGTCATCTGGCTTTGAAACCTCCAGTCATCATTATTCACTGTAGTCCTAGCATGACATTTTCTTCAGCAGAATTTCATATGGCTTCTGTGGCATGTTATTGTTTTTTTTATGAATGTTAATAAGATTTTCCTGAAGGGAACAGGGGAAAATTAAAAAAAAAAAAAAAAAAGAAAAAAAGAAATTGAGCTCCTGAGGAAAACAGAAAGGAATAAAACAAACAAAAACCAATCAATAAAAACAGCTCTAGATTTTATATTAAAACATTTCTTTGTCTACTTTACTAAAAGATTATCCTAACATCATGAAATTTTAATATGGAAGAGTAGGGAATTAATATCATGTTGACAATGTAAGGTATGGGTGACTGAGAGAAAGGTTAAATGCTTAAAATGAAATTTGTCTTTCTTCATTCATACTCTTTTCAGGATTGAATTCACATGCAAGAAATTATCCCACTGCTAAACACTTGTTATTACCTTTGCTTCAGTAAAAATGTGAGACTTCAGGGGACATTTGTGAAATACTGCAGTCCAAGCAGGAAAGGAAGGAAAAACTAGCATAATGCACTTGGGACTTCTGAGGAAAAAGAAAGAGCACTCCTGCCATGCCTTTAAACTGCAGTGAAAATATATGCTGTCTGTTAATCACTGCAAAGTTCCAAGACGTATGAAAAAGAGATCTAAAACCTTCTGCATATAAAACAGCATTATTCATTGTTTTACAGAAAAGCAAAAATGCATATACACAACATTGGCTTGTAATTGTGCATCAGGTGGTGCAGCATTAACTCTGTTTAGTAAGGATTCTGCCAGAGTTGGTTCCCTGGGAGAGATGTACCTCTCAAGTTTTCTGCTGTTTCCAAAGCAGCACTTCTTACCGGGGATGGAGCATTTCCTTCTCAGGTGATGTGCTGCCAGTGTTCAGGGCTACAAAATGACACTGACTTCGTGGTGTGATGAAAATATACCCTTGGGGGTTAGTGTGCTCACATAATGAATTGCTCCTAATATATATTGTCTGACAATTAGCCAAAGCTTTGATCATTCTTGAGCACTGAAGAACCTTTTACGTGGTGAATGACGAGGCAAACTACCCAGTTGTTTATTTCTGACTGTAGTACATTAACTATGATCTCTTCCCTTTGTTTTATTCAGAGCTCAGTTTCTCCCAATGGAAAATGAATATATTAAAATCTATCAGCCTCATAAATGTGGCAGAAGGAGTAATCAATCTGCTTTTACAAGAATCCCGAGAGACTAGAAATTTTTGAAACTGTTTATTTCCAGAAACCTTTTTCTTCTTCAGCTGCCTACCATTTTTCAAATATGTTGCTCCTGCTTTTCAGAAACATTTTTTAAGCTGCAGATCATTTAAAGCAAAGGAAAATTCCAAAAATATTCTCAATGTGTGAATATAGTCCCTCAAAGTTTGTTTTCTTAGCTCTATTTACTAAAGCCATAGCACTTTGGGAATGATGTAAAAATATACATGAAGACTTGCAGACATTTTTCTGACGAATAAAAGCTGTGAGTCTTTACCTGTGCTTTAGCTAAAACTGTACACCTGGGTACAAGTTCATGAGGATTTAAAGGTCTGTTGGATCAAGGTCCACATTCTTTTTGAAAACAGACGTTGCCATGAATAAGCAAGACTACCTCTGTTTTGTAACAAGAAAATCTGTGCATATACCCAGGAAAGCAGATTTTTAGCATTTTGCAAGAAGAGTGAAATACTTTGTTTATATCATTCTTTCTGAAAATCCAAGGAATTTCCCCAGGAGACAGTATACCTTTGTGTTTTTTCTAAGGAAAGCTAGGTAAAAATTATCTTATGATTCAAGTGGAAATATTAACAAAAGCTGAATCTTGAACATAACTTTCAGAACTAGGACTTTGAAATCTCTGCCTAGTGGTAGCTTTGACAGCTTGAAAAAGGAGACAGCTCATAAAAACTGCTTCAAGCTCATTATTAAAGGGATTAAGGCAAAAAAATGATGTACATCAATAAAATATTTTTTTAAAAATGAGGCTTGAAAAAGCATCATTGGGCACAAGATGCCCAAATGCCTTGATAACAGGCCCCAAATAAAGATGCTTTTGAAATCTTGCTGTGAGTTCAAGGGAACAGTTAGCAGAGCAAATTAAACATACCACTTGAGGGATGATGTTTTAGCCATACATTTTGGCAACTTCCAGCTACCACAAACTGCATCACATTCTCAGAGTCTAATTTAATATTTTAGGCTGGGACATCTTCTGCCCTTGGAGCCCCATTCTTCTGGATTCTGTAAGAAGGGCACTTTCCTACTCTAGATTAATATTTTAATGGCTTTTTTCCTAATTGTTCTGCTTGTTGCTGTGAGTTAACATTGCCTGGAAGCAAAACTTGTGTGACTCAATCATTTGTATATTCTAAACAGAGATGGAGAAAGGGCAAGGAAGTAGCATGAATAAAATATAAAAATAAAATGCATTGCTTTGTCTGACCTGCTTTAAATGCCAGATTAATGTCTGCTTGATTTAGTTCTTTTTTTTCCCCCTTGTTCACCTAACAAATGGTTTCATAGCACTGTGTTGAACACAGTTTATTTTTACCACTAAAGCCCTGGATCCCAGTAGGGGTTATTAGTACTTCCACAGGAGTTCTAAAAGCTCGATACCATGAACACAAATCTTTTTAAAGAGAAAAGATTTCATGTGCATCACTCCTGAATCAATTTAACTCTAAAGCACCTTCTCTAAACTGGAATATGTTTCCTATTAATTTCTTCAGCTACTGTGTTTAAATAAAAGCTTCCTCATGGTCCATTTAGTTTTACTACCTGTACTTTAACCACTGGACCAAGGAACACAAAGACCTGGAAGTCATGATGCCTGCTCTCTGTACCCAGCTCTGTCATTCTCTTAGCACTCCCTGCTGTTTCAATTTCCTCAGCAGAGAGGGAAGAGGTGATAAAATTTTCAGATATTTACAGCAATTTATACCAACGCTGTGACTGTTATTAAATTCCAAAAGGTTGGCTTGTACTTTCTCTCTTATCATCATAAATTCCAATGCAGGAGCATTTTACAAATGATAAAGTTATTGAAGCTCTTCTTTTAGAAAAAAGCCAGAAGGGACCCCATCCTGTCAGCTTCTTTTGCCCAGAGAAGCGGTGGCTGCCCCATCCCTGGAAGTGTCCAAGACCAGGTCGGATGGGGCTCTGAGCAACCTGGGGTAGTGGAAGGTGTCCCTGCCCTTGGCAGGGGTTTGGAACAAGATGAGCTTTAAGATCCCTTCCAATATAATATGGTTCTATTATATAATCTAGCTATAAAATAGACCGTTCTGCAAAGATTCATTAGTGGAGCGGATTGAAATTTGCATCTGTTTTTTGATTAAGTTTTGAAAATTGTCTTTGTTCAAATGACGAATGAAAATCAGTTTGTGGAACTAGTTTTCCTTTGGTTTTGTTTTGCAGAGCTCAGAAAATGTCATTGAAGAAAATTGCTTTAGGGAATTTGCCATTTTTAAATTGCACTTTGAAATATGAGGTGTCAACCAGAACATTGCATTAAAAAAAAAAGTTATTATTTAATGATTTTTCACTAGTAACTATAACAACATTAGAATAATAGTACTTCCAATAGTCTACTTTAGCATGAAATAAAACATTTGAGGGTTTTTTTAAGTATTATGGACAATTGTCTCTTAATGATAACTGAGATATCTTCTTTAGTATATTAGACCAGGTGTTACTTGTATTACTACAGCATAAATGTTCAAGTGTTTGAGGTGGGGATATTTCACCTGGTACAAATTAGCGACTGTATTTCATTATCTTGTGAAGAAAAGAAATATTTCAGTATTGTAAGAAGGCACTGAAATGATGCAATACATCATTAAGGTACAAATCATGGGGGGAAAAAAACTCTGAGAAAAGCTCCAAAGCTATTTGTAGACAACTTTTGAAATAAACAGGTTTCCTCTTTATCTGGTCTTCCCAATCCTCTTGAACCACTCCGATCATTCATCCCTTTCACTCCTTTCTCCGAGTTTCTTTAGCTGGGGTGGGTGGCATTCTCACCCAGATTCACACGTGTGATTGTGAGATGTGTCTAAGTAGGAAAGCAGGAACACTAGTTGAAGTCCTGGCCTCCATCTGGAGCCACCTGATCTTGCCTACAAATTTACTTTCAGCTGCTCCTAATGCCTCTTACCATACACTGACTTTGTAAGGAAATAAATCTGTCACTTACAGAGCCCTGAGGAAGCAGCAGAGTCACCTTAACTACACAGAGTTCAGAGAGAGTTCAGAGGTGCTTAAAATGTGTTGTAAAAGATGACGAGTCAAGAGAACATCTCATCCAAGTGATTGTGGTGTCCTGTGTCTGATCTGAGTAAGCCCGGATGAAAGACAACAAACAAATGAGAAAACCAGAGTAGGATAACCCTTATCTCCGCCAGTATTAATTAGATAAATAAGAATTTGTGTTTAGGTAATCTGTGAGCATGTTATTCATTCTCAGGAAAGGAGGAGGATGGGGAGACAGTGTGGGGGAGGTGTCTATTAAATTTCTGTGCAGTGCATATCTTGGTTAGAGTGAATGACTAGGAGTAATTAATATAGTTAGGCTTCCTCCTCCTCCAATGTGCAGCTTCAGCCAGAGCAGACCTGTCTTCACAGAGCACTTCTGCAGTCCCTGAAAAGAGGGAGGCTCATCCAGAGGCTGACACATCCCTTCAGTCCTGAAAGGCACACTGGAACAACATCTCCATTTTTCCTCAACCATAAAGCAATAATCCTGTAATCCACGGGTACCTCTAAGGGTGCTGCAAGGTGTACCTCAGAGCTGCAAACCTTTTCATGGTGTATTTGAATTCAGTTTACAGGATTTTTCACCTGCAGTAAGAAATCATTAAGGACTGCGACAGAAATAAATTGAAAATCACTGCTCTAGATGCAGCCTAATAAGATTGTCCTTGTGGATCTAAAGTTAGCTGCTGTGAAAAAGCCTTATATGCTGTTTTCCATTTTCAAAGCTATGCAAACATGTGAGATTTAATCCACTGAATTAGCTCTGTGAAAGCTTAGATCTTCCTGCAGCACTGCACTGCGTGGTCTGACACACTTACATAGCAGTTATAGGATGCACCCAATTACCAGTGCCTTACTCTGTACTCTGATTTCAGCTTATTGCCCTGCACTGCTTTGGCACATTGTCTCTCTCCTTTTATTTTTCCTTTCAAAAGGATTCTTTGCTGCCATCTAGTAGATTTGCACAGTCAATTACAGCGGCACAGAATGCAACCGAGGCAGAATAGTAACATCCAGCCTTCACTTGAATGAGGTGCAAAGCGACTGTACGAGTATTTCCCTCTGTTCTTTTTCTTTTCTTGAACGCTTTTTAATGGGAGTCAAATTCTTTCAGCAGAACACTGAGGTGACCGTGCTGCTGCTGCTGCATAGTTCATCAAAAGCGGTTTTGGAAAGTGCTGGAGCAGGGAATAGCTCCTTTGAAATCTATGACAATTTATAGTGGCGTTGGGCAGTTGAGTTTGGAGGGATTTGTTTTCCATGTCCTTTGTTGTGTATTCGAATTTATTTTGTTGATAATGCAGGAGAATATCTGTGCACGTCCAGATCTCTATTTTTTCCTGAAGCTTAGGGAAATGTATCAGAGTGGTTAATTCACCTTATTCACCAGCAGGGAGGAGTGGAGACAAAGTACAGGCAAGGAATTCACCAGTGAACTGCCTTCTCCATCCCGAGGCCCTGAAGGTGCACCCAGAAAATGCTAATAAGGGATGAGAAGGGTGTAACAACCTCCTCTGATTAACTCAGTCCCAGCCCAGACAGATCAGTAACCTTCCAGCTCACTCATCCATCAGCAGCTCAGCTGGCTCTGCCAGTTTTTGCAGTGAGCTCTGATCAAGCTGGATGTAACAAAATACATCAGTCGAGGAAACAAAAGCACCTTTCCCCTTGCTGGGTCTGTGTTTGCAGAACACCAAGCGTGTTAGAACAGCCCTGTGTGGTGGCTGTGGCTTGTTCTGTGGAGGCAGGAGGATGAAGGAAAGGCAGTGTTTCAGGGTATGACTGCTTTAGAAACCATCCATCCAACCAAAAAAACAGCCCCAGACAGAAACAGGAGGTGTTCACACTACATGGTTTACTAGCCAGCCCATGTTAAGTGACAGTGATCAGGCAACGCCTGTTTTATCAGGGGCTAAAAGCTTCAGCTGTCACAATTAATTTGATGTGGCTAATGGGTAGTGAGAGAAGAGGTTGTGCCTCTTATCAGTTCTCTAAAATTATATTCAGGAGATTGTAGGACTTTTTCAACAATAACTCTTTGCCTAAAGAACAGATATAGCAAGAGAGCTGTATCACATGTGCTGGCTGTATTGCCTGTTATGCACATTACCAGGAATGGATTTGATGCATGCTACCACTAAGCAGTACCAATGACAATTAACTGTTTTTGAAATGTTTTGGCTGATAAGGAACTTGAAGAGTTAAAAAATTCTTTTAGCAAGGGATGTAAAGGGTACTGTCCCTTCCAACCATTCTTTTATTTTTTTTTTTTTTAATTTATTTAAATCACTGGTTTGAGTTTATCTGGTCTGTTCCTTTCTCAGCAGGGACATTCTGTGCAAAGAGAATACTTATCATCATCTAGACCTGTTGTATCACCCTGGTTGGTGATGTCCCACGATAGACTCTGGAAGGTGTTCCAGAAAGAAAGCTCTCAGACATCTCAGTAGGCTGCTGAACTTTTTTACTTTCCTGATTTGAACTTGGTACCTGCAGCATGAAAGAAGACACACATGACCAGCTTCTTTACAGGATTTGTGTGTGAGGGGGTAAGAGGAGGAAAGAGGGAATGACAAAACGCCCACAAAATTATTAAGACAGAAAAGCCCCACAAAGCATCCAGAAAAGCCCTCGGAGAAACAGGAAAAGTGAAGATGGTTAAGAAGCATGAATTGCCTAAGGACTGGCAGGAGGAGAGTGTTGCACAGCACACAGACTCCATGCAACTTGTGAAGGAAAAGCTGGCATACAAGAATTTGTGCTCTGTAAGGGATGTGCCGTGCTCTCTCTCCTCCTGCATCAGGTCACATCACAGGTGGCTGACTAACGCACAAGTGCTGCCATTGTTGCCTTTTGCAACCTGGAAATCAAACTCGAGATAGTTTTTAGTTTAGGAGGTAATATAAAGGTGGATCTTTATTTGGAGGCCTCCAGGGGCAGTTATGGAAGAGTGTCCACAAAAGCCCACCCCCCACAGGGGTGAATACAGTTTTATAAGTTTGGTAAATTAGCATAATTGACAAAAAAGCACCAATTAGGAGCACAAGTGGTGAAGTAATTCCCCCTTCTGGTTCAATCCTTTTCTGGAGCCCCCGCTCGGCATTAGCTGTACCTTGTTTATGAAAATGTGTCTCAAAGAGCTGTTTTCAACATTGGTAGCCAGGGAGAACCAAGATAGGATAGGGGCCCTGGAATTTTTTTTGTCTTCCTGCCTAGGATAATGCTGTAGCTAAGCTACAATAAGAAGCTACAAAGCTACAAATATATGTGTAAAAAATAGAGAGAATACATAAGGAAGAAAAGACAAAAATCAAAACGGCATCACTGTCAGATCTCATTAGACTTTTATCTCTCACTGTAGGACATCTTCTTTGCTTCTGGGGTTCCTCAGAGCCACAGGGGCTCCATCGCCTTTCTCCAGAGCTGTCTTTGGAGTCCAGGGCTGAGGAGAGACATGGCACGTGCCAGGACTTTGTGGCAGCTCAACAGATGCCGAGCAGATGGATCAGATGAGCTATTCCAATGCTGAGCACAGAGCCAGATCCCGGCCAGATCCCAGAGGTGTCTCCATATGTTCCTCAGTGCTGTCATCCTGGGAGAAAGCGGCTTCCCGATGTCTCTGTAGGCCTATAAGGTGTAGGCCTGAGACCAGTGGCCTGAGACCAGCTGAGAGAATATTTTCATATGGCCACTGTTTCTGAGCTGTAGAGGGGCTGGAAAAATACAGGAGGATCCTGATGCAGTTTTGGGGCAGGAGCAATAGAGGTCTGAACCCTGGGTTCCTTGCAGCTGCTCTACACTGAGCTCCTGCTCAGTGCTGTGAACCTTTGTGAGCTCACCTCCATGGCTCAGCCCACTTTGGTCCCCATGTCAGCATGTGAAGTCCCACGTGCTCTCACATGACCAGAAATCACGGCATGGGAATGTGCATGTGGAATTATGCCACATGCATTCCAAACACAGCTTTTCAGGCCATGTTAAGGTGAAGGTGCTGCAGCACTATGCTGCTGACAAAAGAAATTGTCACCCAGTGAGGGACTGCTAGAAGGATGAGCACCATGGCACTTTTCCTAGTTCAGGAACAGCCTAGAATTGGAAAGGAGTCCTGGAAGGTGAATTGCACAGAAGGTAGGGGCAGGAGAAAAACCAGGATTCCTGCTGAGTGAACCTTGACATTCAGGACCTGCCTGACCTTCAAGCCAGATGAATTAACAGTGGGGAAAAAGTCTTGAAGAAAGCCAGCTTGTACTCCAGAATAACTCACACTTCCTCTGCACAAGCTCAGTGCAGTGATTGAAATAAAACCATGCTGGCAGCAGTCAGGTTATGTTTTCAGCTGCAAGGCTGGAGAATGCCAGCTCTGCTCTCTTGGCACAAGTGTCTAGAACACAATGACTTCCATATCTGTGTAGGAACATACGGGACCTTGCTTTTACAGGGAGACTCCTAAAATTGCCTTTGAAGCAACAATAAAATAAAGATATCTCTTTTTTTTGATGGAAATTAGTGGCATCATGTGCTGTACTATCTTCTCCTGTTTACTTTATAGATATATAGAAGACAAAATAAAATCTTATGCCACCAAATACTATGGAAAGAAAAATATTGGAGCATAAAAGTGAGTTTTGAGCTTGTTAGTCTCATAATTAGAAGACTATTCTTTATCTTCATACTTTTGGGAATATTAGAAAAATAGTCTAAACCAATACAGCAGAAAGAAACATTAGGCTTGTGCTTATGTAAAGCAAAAGATGTACATTAAACAATGACAGGCATTACTTTCACCATTTGTTATAAAAAGGCCAAGCTTCAATATTAACTGAAAGAAACTGGTCAAGTAATGAAATTTCAGTGACAGATCTATCTCTGCTTTTAATAACAGTGTCCCACACCCACCCCTACCCCACCATATAGCAAGTGATGAACAAGATGAGTAACAGACACCACATCTTTCAATAATCACCTGTAAAAGCTCTGGAAGTGAAATCAGCACAGTTACATCAGTGATGATTTGCACATGCCTGGTGGATGCTAACAGACAAGCCCTGACACAGAGCCCAAAGCTAAAAAGTGCCAGCTGCTCTCAGAATAGTTTCAGCATGAGTTTTCTTGGAAAGGTATCCAGGAACAACCTTCTCCTTGCAAGGGATAAGTAGTTTTGAAATGCAAATGCCAGGGCAAGCACAACAGAGTCACTATGAAGATTGGATGAACCCCCTTGTCAGACAAACAAGGGGGGAAAAAAAGAACAAGGCAGTGTGAGTGAAAAAAAAGCTGCTAAATGATCAAAATGTGAGATAAAGAATTTTCTGCTTCAAGGATCCTTGTTTCTGTAAAACTGTCTCAGTTTCCCTGCCACTGGCAGAGTCAATTTATTCAAATACTAATCTTATAAAAGGAAATGGGAAATTAAATCCCTGATGATTGTAGATAACTAGGGTGCTGTGTGCTGAGACATATGAAACAGTAAGCAACACACTGCCATTTTCTGGAAAAAAAATCATAGAAGTTCTAATTTGAGCATGAAATTATTCCTTTTAGAATTGCTTACAGTGTAACCAGTGGGTGAGATACTATTCCTTAAATTCCTGACCCTGATGCCTTGAGGAGCTATAAAAATAATAAATGCTAAATAATGTCAGAATCCGCAAAAATAAGGACATCTGCCATTAATTCATAGCCTAGCAATGGTACTTGGAAAAAAAAAAAGAGAAAAAGACTAAGACATTGTTGAGGTTTGGAATCCTTCTTTTTGTTTCTCTTATCTTAGGGAATTTTTGCCCATACTTTGCTAAGACACCATAACGACTGGGTGCTTAGGAGAAACAATAGAAAGACCAGTCGAGTAAAAAAAACTTGTAAGTAGCTATTCCCTTATTTGGACATTCCCTCTTGAAGGAGGCGGAGATCTCAGGACAGCTGGGCTGGGAAAAAGGAAGGGGAGCAGTAGCTCACCCTCTTTGCCTCTCGGCATTCAGAATAGAGGGAAGCTCCCATTGCTTGTCACCACTGTGGAGTTTTCCTGGCTTGTTCTGCCTGCCTGCCTCTCCCGGAGCCAGCCCCTGCCAG
>VZTJ01002257.1:262381-300752 GCA_013397795.1 Orthonyx spaldingii | reverse complement strand
GTCGAGACTGCTTCCGGGGCGGGGCCTCCCGGCGAGACTGCTTCCGGGGCGGGGCCTCGCCGGAGGGGCCCCCTCAGGCCGTGAGGGAGGGTGGTGGGTCGTTCCTGAAGGAAATACCCGGGGAAAACGGAGGGGAGGAAAGGGACGTGCGGCCGTGTGAATCGGATCAAGCTGATCGAGTGATTAGAGTCACCTCAAGCCTTCTGGATGCCCACTGGACACCAATGAGCACTATAATAAAAGGAGTAAACTATAAGAATAAACACTATGCTAAAAGAAGTAGAAGAATTGGTGATGCAAATGGCAGGGGTATCATTCATGTAAAATTAAAATGAAATAATTGTCCATGAAATGGCCCATTGGCCCTGTACAGGGAACAGCTGTGCATGTCTGGAGGGCAGGGTGGGGATCAGGGCACTCTCTGTGGTATGATACTCTCTGCTCTCAGGCAAAGGGGATTTGTGATGTTGTCAAGCCTTTTTGATGTCATAAAACATATTTTTGTGTTATAAAACAGCAGTGTCTAGCTTCTCCAGTGGTGTGACTGACCCTAACTTGATCCCCCATCAATGAAGGACAATTCCTGCCTGCTCACAGGACTGGATGACATAGAAGAGCTGATCAAAGAAAAAAATTAAAAAATAATATAATACAAAAAGTAACCTTGGGTTCCTCTGTGAGCAATTAGGAGCTCCATATTCAATTTAAGCAGATCTCACAGACCCAGCAGTGCTCCCCTCACACCTGCGCAGGGCTGGCACTGGCTCCATTGGGGGAAGATCATCCCCTGCCAGTTCACGAGCATCGTACCAACAACTATATCAAACATACCATATCACCTCTGCTTTTCCATGTCTTCATGAAAAAGTCTTCCTCCAGTTTAACTTTGGCAGTTATTTGTTCTCCATGAAGAAATAGTTACACCATCTGAAAAGCTGACTCCGAGCTGAAGGCTCTTTGAGGTGAACCATGCATTTATCCCATGCTAGAAGTACTTTCAGAAGAAGTCACGAACCACAAATTATTTCAACAGTAATTTTATGCATTACTTTTAGGTGTCGTCTATACTGTCAACAACTTACATATGGAATTCCAAAAACTTTAGAAAAGCAAAACCAGAAAAACACAAGGGAACTGGGCTGCTGCCTCTTATG
The DNA here is from genome assembly GCA_013397795.1 of Orthonyx spaldingii. Lineage (NCBI taxonomy): Eukaryota > Metazoa > Chordata > Aves > Passeriformes > Orthonychidae > Orthonyx > Orthonyx spaldingii. Next base: position 299,598 of record VZTJ01002257.1, on the reverse strand, counting down.
ACAGAAAAAAAATGTTTCTGGAGTGAAAAAATATTTTTCTACAATAAGCATGGAAATGTGTGTTTTACATTAATAAGCAGCAGAAGTAAGCAGTGAGCAAAAGGAGATGAAATGTTCACGTCCCTCAGACAAGTAGTCTTTCTGTTGTCTTCTGGTATTATATATCTTTGCCTCTGACCTCACCCTTTCAGCAAAGATTAGCTGAAAAATCAACTGATGCAGTTTTGAAATCTTGCTTTGATGTATTCCAGTGTGGTATTTCCAATCATCAATCATGTTTTGTTTCATATATATATATTTGTACAGGTCTACATATATGTGTGTATACACACAGAGGATCCTTCGTATTTGATCATTCTTTCAAAGTTTCATTCAAATCATGTTTTACAGGTTTTTCTCTGTCACCATGAGAACTAGAAGGATTTTTTTCCTTACTCATTTCTGACGCTTCATGACTCAGATCACTAAAAGTGCTCTCCACAAATGCTCTCATAAATTTATTTCCATCAGTTTTGTCCTAGATTTTTTTTCCAACCTGGCTTATGCCCTTTGCATTTCTTTCAAAAGACAAAATCTCAAACAGCCTCTTGCTCATATGACCTTTAATGATCACAACATTTATTCCACCTGAATCTGTCAAGTGAAATACTCTCCACCCTTGTTCAGTGACTGACCTGTCCCTTTTTTTTTCCTCCTACATTTCTAAGATACCTAGTGGCACATTTTTGAGGGACTATTTCTTACATGCCTTCTGGCTCCCAGTCAGTATTAACCAGGCCTTTCTGCTTGGGTCGCTGCTCTGTCCACTCCACGCTTTATCCCTAGGTAATGTGTACTCCGACCACAGCTCAAATGAACTTTTCCACTCAGTTTTTTTCCCAGCTGTGCCTCCTCACTGCAGATTGACTTGCTTTCCTAAGAAACTTTAGCTTGCACCTCTAATACCTTCTTATGACTCTTCTGTGTAACTTCACGTTCCACTGCAGTCAGTCACAAAAGTCCTGTGAGTCCCACACCTGCATGGTCAGGCACCCAGAGGTGATGGGAACTGGGAGAAATGTGCTTAGTCCTCTGACTGATGATTCACTCAATCACTCCTTGGATCTGCAAGAGCATAAATTATTAACATTTTGTTAATAATGTGGGACATGAGTGGGGTTTGGGGATGTTTAGGCTCTCTCTGTATTTCTGAGCCTGGTCTTTGTTCTGTTGTATTGCAGGATATTGTGCCTTGGTTGTAATCAGCCCAGACGGCACACAAATACTCCAGCCTCCAATCCCTGGACCATCTGGATAACAATTGGTTAATTGACAATGCTAATGTCATTTTCAGCTCAGTACAGTTAAAATAATGTCAAGCCTTCTCCCACGAGTACTCTCTACTTTATCTATTACGCTATTATTTGCCTGTATGTAATCATCTTTGACTCAGACCTTTCCCTAGCCCTTTATGGTCAGACTATGTCTAAATCTGTCTGTACAGCTAAAACTTCCATCTTCTCCAATCTCAATTACTGCAACATCCTTTCCCTTGGCCTTTATAACCTTGTCTTACTCATACTTATTGAGAACACTGCTACAGTGACCATTTTTCTTAGTCTGTCATTCTCACCATGTTATTCCACTCTTTTCATCCCTGTGCTGTCTCAGCCTACTTTATCATGTGGATCCTTACCTACCTGCCTTTACTTTGGAGGGCCTTGGCAGCCTGTCTACTTGCCATTTCCATTCCCTGCTGACATCTAACTGCAGGTCCAATCAGCTCACCATGCCAGTTTTCAGAGCCCGCTTGTAATACGTTTAAACAGGTTCTTTTGTGAATTTTTTTTTTTTTTTGGCTGCCTTTTATTTCCAAGGATCCCATAAACAGCCCAAAAGTTACTGGTAATTTTCCTTGAAACCTCTCCTTAAAACTTTTCCTTCCTGTAATGGCTACAATAGAGGGCCACAGTTCATTATGCTGCTTCTCCTGCCCATATTCCTCAGTTCTCTCATTTCATACTTTGTAAAGTATAAAATTGTTGACCCTGATACACACCAGGCTCTTGCAGCACTATGGTAATGCAAATAATAAATACACATATAGAACTGAGATGCCAGGAGAAACCAAGGTATTATGAGATTGATGATATCAAAGTACAATTTGGGAGCATAACAATACCTGATAATAATATTAACTTGTTTTCCTACTATTCTGGAGACAAAACTAAGGAGGAGTGGGGAGTCTGCATCTTTAAATCAAGCCCATAGGTCAAGTTAAAGGTGATTTATGCCCATTTACCACACAATAATTTTCTCTTGCTTTTTTCAGTTGCTGTTGTGACACATGAAATGGAAAGGACAATGCAGTGTTAAACATCACAAATCCATCGGTATGTCTGTATGTTCACACATGTACTTTTTTTTCCTTTTATGAGTTAGATACTAGAAAAGATATGGTATATCAATGATTCTTTTGCTTTTCTAGCACAGTGCCACTTATGCCCTTTGTTTCCTGTCATTGTCCTTTGTTTGCTAACCTGATGTTTATTTTTTTCTCTGCTAAATAAAAATCACCAGATTTAATTATTTTAAGCTGTACTTTAAGACCTCTTTAACCTATTTCTGTCTAGCTTTCCCCTCAATTAGCCTAATTGTTTCTTTATCAAGTAACATATCACCAAATAAAACGCATACAGCACCCTAAAAAAAAAAATCTGCCCCTTGCTGCTTGACTCACAATAGCAACAAGGTGAGTTATATAAGAGGCTTCTTGCATTTCTGGATCCTGCGACTCCCAAGGGCTAGAAATAGCAATTGTATTTTGGGAAGCATTTTCAGAAACACTGACTGAATACTTGTTATTGTGATATCAGGCAGACGATAGCTCGCTTTCAGATATCTGGGTTTGCATACACAGCACTGCTGTCACCAAAACCTGGCACTTGGCAACCGACACATACTTATATATACCTGTATACGTACATAAATACACACATCTGCTGTCACCGTTAGACACATACTGATTTCTTGTCTTCAAAGAGAGAGAAAATTAGTATCAAGTATTTGCTGATCCTATATTTAGGTAGGAAAAAACCCCCCCTTATTTTCTCTATGCAAATATTAGAAGCAGTTAGTATGTTTTACTTGAGAAACAGCTGCATTTCAAGACAGGCAAACTCCTTCTCACATGTATCATACCTAATTTGCATAGTACATAAAGGTTTTAGGAGAACTGGACTATTTGTATTAGAAGAACCAAACAAATGGAAGTTAGTAATATGCACTGAATTACCTGAACTGTTAGTGGAATTAATTTTAGTAGAAGAATGCCACAAATTAAGAGAAATAGAAGAAAACTATCTTAAATAGCACAGAAAAACATAAGCTTCCAGTACACTTTCTATTGCAAACTGCAATGAAAAATTATCTGCCAAATGCATAAATGTAGCTTGTAAAAGAGAAGGACCCTTTAGACTAATACCTGTTAAGTGCTTTGCTTTTGCGCTGTGCTCTGAAGTTCTGTAAAGGGCTGAGGTTTTATGCAAATCCTGAAAGAACTCCAGTGACACAACTCAGGCAGCTGAGACTGCAGGAGTGAAGTGGTTAAAGTCAACATACATTATAAAAGCAAGAGCATCTTGGCATCAAACAGTTTTGTCAGTGAAAAGAAAACTGTGCAAGATGGACCTCCAAACACCATCCTCCTATTGTCAAAGTCCACACATCTGAAGCTTTAACTACAGTAGTGTCTGAATCACGTAAAATTCAGCATGTAAGGATTATTTTAAGCATAATTTTAAGTATGTGAATGAGTGCGACAGAGACAGGTTGTCACAGCAGAGCTAATATATGCTCTATTCAGAAATACTCTTTGTTTAATAGTTCAAGAGTCACAGCAGTTGATAGGGCAGGACAGGAAGCCAGCATTTCCTACTCACAGTGGAATATCTGCAAATTTTGAAAACACAGCACAGCCCCTCTCAGCTGTCATCCCACAACAAAGAGGAGGTAGCTTCAAAATTCGGACAAGCTCCAGACAGCAGACTGCAGCTCCTGAATGGCAAAGAGTCCTGAGGTCACAGGACCAGCTAGAGAGCCTGCAGAAAGATCAGCATTTTGAAAGCCTTTGTTCTTTAGAATGGTGCATTTATTTCGATCAGAACATATTTTTGCTTGATTTCCATGGTAGTATTTGCTGTCATATTGTCAACAGCAGTGATTGCTTGTGCACAATAGGCAACCACTGAGTTGGCAAGCTGTTCCAGGCACCACTGCTCACCAGAGCTTTACTGATTTCTGTTTCTCTAAAGCCAGTTGATCCAACAATTTAGAAGAAATTCTGCACTATCAGGTGTTAGTGATGACCTTCTTGTGGGATTCAAGCCTCTGTCAGCAGAGGCTGCCAGTGCATTGCTCAAGGAACTGAGAGGAGCTTTGAGTTCTCCAAATTCATGCTTTATTGATTTTGGTTTAATTCAAATTTCCCTTGACCATGTTTTGTAGGGAAAATGGATCTAATCTTGTTATTCTGAGCTGTTAATCTTTATAACAAAAAAATCCCAACACATCACCATAGTCAGTTTGCCTAAATATGTCTCGGTGGGAAGAAGAGAAACTGGGTTTCAAATGTAATTTTCTTCCCATTGTTAGAGAAAATTGCCATTTATGGGCAGGATTAAAACAACTGGCATTCGTGGTGTTAGCAGGAACCTCCACTGTAGAAATCAATGAAGATCTTTCTCTTAAGTCCTGTGGAACCAAGGGTCATTCCTGTGGGACTGAAAGAGCCATACTGCTGTGGATCATCTGGCCTAGCACATCTTTACATTCTGGTGAATAGGAGAAAATAATTTTATTACGAAGCAGAATTTCTTTAGTTGCTCGAAGAAGGAAAACAAACCCCTCTCAGAGGCAAAATCACTGAGACAAAGTGAAGTCTCCGCAGCCCTGAATATCACATCAGGTGCTGATATAGGTTCTTCAGACAATTAGAAAAGCTTCAAGCAGCCACCTGAAAGAAATAATGGCTTTTATTGCAGCTAATGCAGTAATTTCTTCCATGATGCTTCTTGTGAATAATTCTTGCTGGAAAAATTGTACATGATTTCTGTTCATTTATATTTTAATGCAATTTATTATACAACAGCAACCCTCATTCAGGGTTCAGCAGATCAGAGTACTTACAGTAATCTTCGCAGAACTTTTTATCTCCAGCTACAGCTTACATTCACAGCATGAAAAGAATAAGAAGTTAATGTACCAAATCAGAAGGTCTCTGTGTGGCAATGTTAATCTCAGTGTTGAGCTATTATTTATTACTAGTACTATGGTAGCATCTAGAGACCAGGGTGTCATTGTTTGGGCACTGCATAAAATACACAAAGAATATATTTGCTCTCTAGGATAGCTCAGAAGTTTGAGGTTGATTTGAGGATGTGGACAAGAGATACTACAGCTATAAATACTGCCATAGCCAGAGGCAAAACTTCTCATGCTTATTGTGGATGCTGACAACAGGAATAAAATTACCAACTGACAGACAATTAAAATGGAAACATTATTCTGGGATCAGACCTCAAGGTGCAAGAAGATGAAAAGAGTCCCCCTTGCCTGATTTCATGCCAGAACAAGCACAGTTGCAGATGGTGTCTGTCTCACTACATCTTGGGTACATTAACCATCCATTAGAAGCTCAAGAGGTGTCAGGTTTGGGTTTCTAAACCAGCCAGTCATGGAGATGTCTGCAAGATGAAGCAGGGGGTGGAACGGTGAAGCAGTTTCATATCCGTGTGAATTAGAATGCTGGAAAAGCATGTGCTTGTGGTGGTAGATCTACACATGGCTTAGCATGTTAGCTTTTGGCATTAGCAGCTGGAATTGGGGCATCTTTTCTGACTTACACACTGGTAACCATTCCAGGATGCAATGACCTTTCTTGTTACCTCTTGTAAATAATGTTTGGCTCCTCTCTGTTGAATGCTGTATCCATATCACAGCTCACTTCCAGCCAAGTTCCTCTGAGAATGAGTCTGATGCAATCAATTCTTGTGTGTCTAAGCACACTTCCCCTCATCCACCTCCTCCAAATACATGACTTTGCACTGTTGGTTAATTGTACCAAATTCAAAATATACTAGCTCTAATGTTAAACAGTTACCCCTCAAACTATCTGTGGATGACGGACTGAGTTTTATGGTTAAGTAAGCTGAGGCACAGGCACTAGCAGCCCCTTATTTACAGTGACAAGCTCACCACTGGGCTAGAAAGCCTTCCCAGAGGAAGGAAAGGGCTCGACAGAGCAGCAATCAGCTGTGCAAACCCACCTGCCACACTCCAAGCTCTCCACTAACAAAGACACACCATTACGTTTCTGCAGGCTCTAGTCTGAGTGCAGGCTCCGGGGGAGGTGGCTGTGCCACAGGATTTGGGGAAAGGTTGTCCCTGTTCAGAGGGGTCACTTCAGGCTGCAAGTGAAGCTCTAGCCATGCTGTCTCCAGCACATTTGTGCACACTCTTTCCCTTCCGTCCTCTGTTCCTCCATTTCGGGTTTGCCCCAGGTGATGTTACGGGCCCAGCGGTCCCACTCTGGCCACAGCCAGCCTGGCACTGGAGGGGGGATGCTGCTCCCTGTCACCCAGGGCAGCAGCTATCTCCCAGCCCATGCTGAAGGAGCTGTGCTGCACAGAGGCTAAAGCCAGGTTGCTTCCCATCCGAATGCGTGTCCATCCTCACTGCAACCAGGAACCTCATGCTTCCTCTGGAGGTGGATCAAAACTCTGCCCCTTTTCTCTTGCTGTCTCTCCACAGGTCTTCCTTCCCCTGTTATCTGTCTGGGTACTTGTTGCAGGTTGAGTAAAACAAAGAACTTGCACAGAGGAGAGGTGGAAGCCGTGGCTCATCCTCCACTGCCTACCTGCTGGGCTGCATGCTATCCCCATCGGAATGAGCCAACTGGCTCTTAAGGTTGGAAAATTAAGACACCAAGGGGCCTGACTCACAACCCCTTTTTGCCCACAACAAGCCATACAGAAACAACCAGCTTGTCCTCCCAGGTCTGCACAGCTGCTGGTGATAACACACAACCCACTGCCCACACGTGGCTGCTGGTCCTGCTTAACTACACTTGAAAAATCCTACTGGTGTCTGCCTGCCTCATTAGGCACTTAAACATATTTGGAATTCGAGTCCTGAGCCTTTTGTGCCTCATGGTCCCCCACTGCTAATGGACATCATCAACTATCCTGAAAGAGAACAGGAAAACCTATATATTTATTAAGGATTGTAGGGCTTAAACAGAGGATTAATGGGAACCGCTTAGGCAAATAGTGCAGCCAGCTAATAGGTGAGAGAGAATAGTAATTCATTGGCTGAGAAGAGGAAAGGAACAAGGGGCTGCCAGGTAATTCTGTTTCCCTGGCTGCCATACAAAGCCAGCAGGGTTGACAAGGAGCAGTCTGTAAACTTGAAACAAAGCATGTTTCTGCAGCTGGATAGAGTCAAGCACAGCTCTATATTAGCAAAACAAAAAAAGACATTTCACAACGTTATAGCTTTGGGCTGGTTTCCCCTCAGGGAGTGAAAATAAGCCAATCTCACCACCCCTGCCACTGCCCCAGGTCTTGTCTGTCCCAGCCATCCATGAAACACAGCACAGCTCTAGGATGGGGAAACCAACAGGGTCAGCACACGTGTCTTTTCACTCGTTGAGAAGGGATTAAGGCAACATCTAAACAATTAAAATGTCCTTTTTAAATATAAATCCAAATTTAAGCTTAAAATGGCTTTTCTTTTTTCTTCTCCAGTCAAGTTGTTTAAATACATTAAATTGCAGCATCAAAAACCTTGATAAGGACAAAAACAACAAACCTCAGGAGCTTTTCAGTGGCTTTTGGTGTTGACACACGTTGAGACTGGCAGCAGGGTTCAGCCACACAGCAAAGAGCCCTTTGGGCTGTGGGGGCAAATCACTGCTGTAGCTGTGGGTTGTTTAATCGGCATGTAGCCATGATGCAACCCAGACTACTGTCATGCCAAAGCTAAAAAAATGAATAAAAATCCAACCTTAGCTCCAAAAAGCAATCAGGCTCCATAGCCACACTGCATGCATGAGCATGAGCACTTCACTACACAGGGGCACACAGCCCAGCACCAACACTCAGCCCAGCACCAGCACATAGAGGCCGACACAGCACAAGCCCTTGTCAGGCGAATGGCTGCCTCAGGCAGAGCGAGGATGAAAGCCAAGCCCCAGACCTGCTATGCAGTGGGAAATGGATCAAGACATGTATAAAACAGTGTATTTGTTCTGTGCAGTGCTACAAACCCATTGAGTGGGGAGGGAGCAACCATGGCTGTGATTAACTACAGCTCCAGTGGTTTCAGCCTGACTGCTTTAATAAGGCTCCTGTCCCTGACTTCATGCAGGATTGTACACAGGAGGCCTCTTGACCAACCAGAGTCTTAAGTTCTCAGTAACTCTTGCAGCTGCCGACCAGTACGTGTGTTTTAGCTTGCCCAGGACAGACCCTATTTAAAACACCTCACTCTTTCCCAGACTCTTTTATTATTTTTTTAAAAAATTATATATATGTGTATATATACATTTTTATATATATATATATATATCAGGGAATAGAAGGTGAAACAGACATTAATTTGGCATTAAGCACCAAAACCTGAGCTCAGCCTGAATAACTATCTGGGCAGATGTGCCAGGGCCAAGTGTTCCCCCAGGAGCGTGTGCCATCTGCCCGTCAGTGCAGGCGGCAGCAGGAGAGAGGCAGAGCTGGTGCAGTGGCTGCTTGCCCTCCTGCCTCCCCATGTCCTTGCTGCCCTGCAGTACCAGCACGGAGCAAACCCTCCCTTGGGGCCACCCTGCACATCTGTAGTGCCTCTCCCACCATGCAGGGACATCCAGGCAGGACCATGAGACAACTGCCAGCTTCTTGCCAGCTGCTTGCTCTGCTCCCAGAGAGGTGTAAATCAGGGGTTACCCTGTGGCAGGCAGTGGAATAGCTCCTGATTTACAACATCCTACACAAGAGGAGAGCTTGACCTTACACTTCAACATCAGTGCAGCTTCCTTTGTTGAAAGCTTCTTAAGACAGACATGTAATCAATCCTGGAGAGTCACTGAGCAGCAGGGCTCAGGTTCTGCATAAGTCAGGGCTATGCTTCCTGGGGAAATCATCTGATCCAGGCTCCCATGACATCTATTCCTAGGTGCTCCCTCATACTGTCTGATAGGAAAGAGTGTGTTTTTCCATTTTCCCTTTGTTATAAATGGGCTGCTTTAGATTAATACAATTCACAAAGAGAAATTTTCCGTAGTAAGTCTGGCTTACCTATGCTACTAACCTTTCAGTGAGACAGGCTTTCAGTGAGCTCAGGTCTTTGGAAATTTTGGCCTTTACAGGCATTTGATGTTATTTTAGAATCCAAGAGGAAATGCTTACTGCCTTGCCTCTGTTTTTTCATGGCCATAATTATGAGGGCAGTCTGGTGACGTAACTTGTATGGAAAATAAATGATGGCTTTCAACAGTGAGTGCTGTCAGACACTTCATTCCTTGTAACTATTTCAGAAATTCAAATTCAGTTTGCACTGCCAGAGCACCACATGCTGCTCTTTTTTATGTTTGTAAAAATCCCATGCTATACCACTGCCTTCAGGAGATCTATTGTGTGTTTATGCTGCATGGTGGCAGAACTTGGCTCATGGTGTAAGTCCACAAACATCTTGTGGGGTGATCTGCTGGTCTAGTAAACACAGCAGGAGAACCGTGCAGATATGTTTAGTCCTACAACTCACTAGCCCTCACTAGCTGTAACTATTTGCCTTAATGACACAGACCATGAGAGCAAAGGCAGGATGACACTTTGTGCATTTTCACTTTAAACAGAGAGAAGAAAAGGGAAGGCAAAGTACAGACAAAGGTAGGGGTTTCTTTTTCAGAAAAAACAGACAATAATTGTCATTATTAACTGTTACAGCCTGACACCAACCAGGACTGCAGTGCTGGTAGTCCAGCTGCTAGAACCCCATGGTCATCATGCCTTTGCCCTGCACTTCCCTGTGCCTGTGCTCCAGCCCAAGCTCCCAGCAGACCAAGGGAGAGGCACCAGCCTTGTGCTTGGGCTGCAACCCAGGCAGGGCATCACTGTGGTTATGTGCCAACTCCCCAAAAGACGTGTTTACAAATCAGTAGTTACAAATACAACCAGAGACAGCATGATAATAATAAGTATACTTAGTCCGGTTCTTCCTCCAAGCTTGATGTAGTCCTGACTCCTCACAACACCTCTGTGGCAAGAAAGGATCATCATTCCCTCTTGAGGCATGAGGAATAGGATATGGAGGGATGAAAAGCTCTACCAGCTCAAAAGCTAGACAAAAAAAGAGTGAAAACAAGTGTGTACATAATAGAGGTACAAGATAAACTGGTTTCCAAAAATTCCATTGGAAACTGTTGGCTTTTGAAGACATCCTCCCTACAGTATTTGTAACCCAAATCATGCACAACTGAAAAGCTGAAGTGTGTATTGACACAAACAAGATGAAGAATTAAAAGTGAACACTTGTGCTATTTTTGTTAATATCCCAAAGAGGAGCATGTGGGCAGTAGCCTTCTCTGCCATCAGTGGCTGCTGTGCTGCCAGCCTGGAGGGCTTGAGTGCCTCTGGATCCCAGACCTGTGTCAGACCTGCCACTCCCTGAAGCTGGCAGGACATGCCTCACGACAGAAAAGCTGCTGAAATGGTGCCAGTTTTCAAACTCAGCTTTGTCCTCACTGCAGACGCACTCATGGGCATTTCTCCCCATCTCTGCTGTCTGGAGGCAAGTCAGCATTTCTGCCTTATTCAGACACTTGCTGAGTTCTACAAAATGTTTTGGGCAATTGTTTGGTTTCCTTTGCTGGAAAAAACTGGTTTCTTTCTTCCTCACCCTGGTTTCATACTAGTACACGTCAAACGCGAGATGAAGCCGGTTGGGGTCATTCCCCTCAAAATCTCTGGCTCCGTGAGGATCTGCCTTTGCCATCAGAAAGCCACAAGGATCTCTGACAAGCCCGGGATGGTTGTACTTGGGGAAGTCTCCTGCCCATCTGAGCACCAGCAGCAGAGCATGTGCCTGTCTGCTTTAAATGCTGACCATCCCCTCTCATTTTTGACTTTGGGAGCTGTTTTCTGCTGTTTGGCTCTGGAGAACAGGCTCCTAGAAGGACCCACTCCAGGACAGGAATGTCCTTGCCAAACCCCTCCTCCAGGAGATTTCCTCAGGCTTTCGATGCCCACAGTGTGCCTGGGACAAAGGGCAGCAACAACACATCTTCTCCACCAGGAAGTTGGGGCGGTGTCTGGCTCATTTAAATGGAGGCAATTTTAGCTCCAGATTCTATTTGTGCATTTATTTAACATTGCTAAAATTTTCCTGGTCTTTCCTACCCCTCCTCTTGGCCTGGCCTCCCCTAGGACAGGCACCAGCTCTCCCATAAGACAATTTCTGTGTTGAAGGAGTGACATGCTGTACCCACCACCGCCCTTGCAGGTGTCGCAGAATGAGCAAGGTCCTCTCCTCACTGCCTCACACTTGGCATTTACACACAACTGCCACTTAAATAAACATGGTGCTATGTAAAAAAAAACCCAACAGAAATTAATTTCACATTCACCTATAATGACACTCAAAAAGGACAGCGGGCCTCAGCAATCCCACCTTAAAATAAAATTAAAGCCTGCTTAAACTCTCTTCCTGGCCCACTGCTTCTACCAACAGCACACATGCATTTGTACATGTTATTAGACTGACGTTGTAGCACCCTGGGCAAATCAAATTAATTCAAATATCTGCAGGTACGAAACACTGTAGCTGACAAATGAGCATATAAAGATATGCAATTTTCCCCTGGCAGTTTATTATGGTATGAAGAAAAAACATTCTGTGCTTGAAGCTGACGTTATATTACAAAGGTATTGCGAAGTATGATGTGACTATTAAAATATGATTACACAAAGTATGAACATTTTAAGAAGTTTACAGTACAGTGAATCTTTTATAAACACTCTTAAATACACAGAGGACAATAGTAGCTGACAGAAAAACATCAAAAACTAACTATTAATGTTTATAGACTTTTCCCCTGAAAAAAGTCTTACATTAAAACAGAAATTATGAAAAGTCTTAAAACCAGGAACAAATCACCTGTACACTACAAATATACATGGCAGAGGTGCACAAACCAGAGCTATCTTCTTCTGAAGGGTTAGTGGCTGGAAGCTGGGCAGTGCCTGCCCAGCCCCTCCTGTCCAGTGCAGCCACCATGGGCCACACCACGCTGAGCCTGAGACCCCCAGGCACACACCCGCCAGCAGCTGGGAGGTCATGAGCACACACTCCCTGCAGGACAGCACCGTGGCGCTGTCAGTGTCACAGTGACCTACTGGAGTGTATCAAGCTGAGAACACACCCAGGATCTGGCAAACGAATCTCTGCAAGCAGATCCCTGAATGCACTGGGGGCCTGGATGGGACCTATGTACCAAGTTTGGTCTGCAGGACTGAGCGACAAGGGAATCAGCAGCTCCTTTTAGGGATTCTATTTTTTTTTAATGCAACTTTTCAATCTTTTCTCTTGATATGGGAGAACAGATGCCACATTTGATTTCTGCTTAGTCTGGTTGCAATGACACCCCTAGATCATGTGTTAAAGTTATGTCAAAAACATAAGTATTTTATGCTGTAATACACAGTATTACTGAAACTAACAATATTATTTGCATATTTATAACAAGGTATAATGAAATCCCTATAATAAAACCAAAAGTTATGCTATAGATTTATTTACAAAGAGTCCAGCAAAGAAGTATAAATACTTCTACATTTAAGGTTTAGGAAAACATAATTTACAAAATATTCAAATATATACAGTCATCTGAAAAACTGCCAATATTAAACTTTGATGCAGGCAAAGAATTGGCTGAGTCTATTCCCTCTGTATTTAACAAGGCAGCGGCTTTCACGGATTGTCTGTTCTGTTCAAAGCCATACATGTGTTATTTACAACAATGCTGCTTCTCTCTGAGCTAAACGTGTCCAGAGCTTTGAGCGTGCTGTCCCAAAATGTCATCTATCATTGTCAGATTGTTCAACCACTCTTCATCGTTGCTGCTGCTGTTCTTCATGAGGGAGTCAAGGAAGTCAGTGTCGCTGCAGTTGGTGGGCATGAGGGAATTGCTGTGCTGTGGCACAAAGTCATACTGGGGCAGCTCAGCAGCGCTGCTCATCCTGCTGAAGGCGTCAGGCTGGCCAGTGGAAAGGTAGCTGGGTGGGCCGAGGCCCGGGGCAGGATTGAGGTGGTTAAAACTGGACACTCCTTGGGGCACCGATTTCGTAACATTCATAGCTGGCAACGGTCCCCTGGTTAAATTGTGCCTCAAGTTCTGATTACTCATTGAGCTCAAGCCCTGGCCAGACTGTCCCATGCTCAGTTTCTGCATCTGCCTGACCTGGATGCCAGGAGCGATCTGATTTGGCGGCACCACAGCCTGCTGAGAGAACGCCTGACCCGGTGTGCTCGGCCTCACGCTCTGTTTGGAGAAGACCGTGTTCCCAGAAAACTGGTGCATGCTGGTATCCATTTGGCTTTGATTTGGCATTCTTGGCACAGTAGTCGGCGTCCACATCTGTGCAGATGAGTTGGGGTAGACATTGGGGATTCTTGGCATGCTGGGCTGCCTCAAGTGTTGCTGTGTTGCAGAGTGATTTGCTAAGGAGCCAGAACTGAAGCCTCCCATTGGCATTCCTGGCCTCACAGTGGAGTGGCTGTGAACAGTTTGGCACCCCGAGTTCATGCCCAATGAGTTCTGGCTTGGCCGCAGCGGGATGTTAAAGTCAGAATTAGGTGGAAAAATCCCCTGCTGCTTGCCAGGGTTGTGTGGAATCATCACCACTGTCCCACTGCTCTGGCTGACGGTGGCTGGGGCCATGCCAGAGCCCAAGGTGCTCTGGAGCATGGCTGGGTTTGATGGCAGCATGCGATGGCTGGGTGGAGGAGCTGGGATCACCTGGTTGCAGTCAGCAGGAATGGGCTGCTGCACAGCTGTGGACAAAGAAACATGTTAGCTGCTGAGCACAGATTCACCCTGGAAACATGGTAGAATCTTTAAAAACCGCTGCTCTTTCTTTCATGTCACGGGGGCTTCTCCTTTGTGTTCTTTGTAACAGAGTTATACTGGAGCCGTAAGGAAACAGGGGAATCTCACGATATGTGATAAAATACAAAATGTTTTTAATTCAGGGCAAAGAATCGTTAAGTGTCTCTATTTAACCAGACACCAGGCCCTAGCACCTTAAGGATTTTCATAGCATACCATTTCTTTCCTTACCTTGAAATTGGCTTATCTGCTGAGCTGCAAACAAGCTCCTCTGTTCAGATGTTACTCCCAGCATGTTTTGTCTCTGCTTTTCCTGGAAAACAAGTGGAATTATAGTCAAGTTGCAGTCTTGACAAGCAAAAGAGTAGCACACACTTGAAGTATAGCCACTAATAACCTCTCCCATACACCCTCTACACCCCTCCTCTGACGAGACTCAGCCCAGACAGTTCATTTCAGACTGAATCTTAATTGCCCACATTCCCCTACTTGCAAAGGCGTCCTGATGCCAGCCCAGCACTGGGAAGTGCAACCTTCAGCAGATGCTGTGCAGGCAGCCAAAGGGAAGCTGGACAAACACAGACATTGTTGTTTTCACCAGCCTATGAGTGAAGTGTGCTGCAGCTGGAGGCTCTGCCCACGTGCACCATCCACTTGTGTGCTCCTTGACACTTCTAACCTGAACACAGGGAGCTAGGGATCCACAGCAGGTGGATTGCTGAGCTGCTCTAGGTGACCTGATTTGAGTCTCCCCCAGTTTAGCCCCAGAACCCACCACTGCACTCACAGCCCTGCTGTGGGCAGCAGTTGTGACCTGGAGAGCTCTCTGGGGATGGTGGAAGCTGAGGGATGGCTCCCCCTATGTTAGAGCGGCCCAGAAAAAGTTGAAGCCAAGTGATGGCAGGGAGGCAGAGTTGGGTTTGAAAGGGAGTTTGATCAAGGAGCAGCACAGGACTTCATTGAGGGTTTTACTGAACTACTTCTCATCTCATTTCCCATCCACAGAAGAGAGCCTCCTTGACCCAAATCCAGCAGCACATTCAGGAAGTCAGAGGCACATGGTCAGAGCTGCCTTACCCAATTAATCTGTGGGATTTCCCCATCTCAGCTTCCTCACACAGCCTGTTGCAAACCTCCTGCAGGGGCTTCTGTTGCTAGAGAGACCAGTCAAGTCCTGGACAAACTGGAGTCTAACATCTGCTCTGCCAAATCCTCAGAGAACCAGAGCGAAAGGCAAGCACAGAGAATGTCTCTCGGGGGCTGACTCACTTTCCAAACCTCCTTTCTCTGCATCTTCCCTCCCAACTCTGTGGCTGACCAAAACTCACGTCAGGGATATGGAGATGACCAAATCCTTCCCTTGCATATGAGCGGGCAGATCTGCACTCAACTCTGGCAGAGCAGCACTTAGCCTTTGCCTCTCTTGGCCTCATCCTAGACTCACCACAGCCTTAGTCTGACTCAGCCCAGCAATTCCAGGGTTACTCCTTAGTGTTTGCTGACTCATTCCAGTTAGTCCTGTCCTTCTCAGTGAGGTGGACAGCACAGCAACCCACAGAGGCATTCAGCATCGTACCTGCATCAGCTGCCGTTTCATTATTTGCTGCTTCAGTAAATGGTTCCTCATTGTGTACCCATTGACCGTGGCTGGTGCCGGCACAGAGCTGCCGCTGGGGATGGAGCCTGGCTCCTGAAGCCTGGCAACAATGCCAGGATTTTGATCCTGCCAAGAAAGATGAAAAAAAGAAAATTAATCTCATCAGGGAGGTAACAACAGAAGCCCTTATCCTCTCTGCTGATGCCCTCTCTTTGGTCTTCAGCTGTTGCAAGGCCAAAACACCTCGTGGACTCACATGGCCCTATGTGTTACAATGAGGGTAGTGAGAGGCGGGGGACTGCTCTAATTTCTAAGGATCAACACAAGAAGAAGTGAGAGAAGCAAAAAATTAATCCAAAATTCCTCGTGGTAGCCCAAGGCCACGGGGACCAACTCACTAACACTGCTGCAGTCACAGGGCTGCCTGGCTGGCAGAAGGGATGTGAGTAAAGCACCACATTTCTTACAACTTCTCCAACTGTTACACTGAAAGACAGAAGGAAAGGAAAGTTGCATCAGGGTAGGATTTGGCATGTGAATGTAAAGGAAAAACCTAGAGGAAAAGAGCAAACTAAAGGCAGAAGAGTGGAAAAGGTGCCATCAGACCAGGAACCCAGAGAGATAAGGAAGATGTGGGCCTGGGATTGAAGTGGTTCTTGTGGGTTTCATGACTGGAAGAACAAGAAGAGGTCATTGTGAAAGGAGAGGACATCACGCAAAAATGCAGGGCCAGGACATGTCTGGGCACAAATCAGTAATAAATGCAGTGGGCCCTGCTCCTGCCTGGCACAAACCAGCCTCGCTCTAAGTCCTCAGTGAAAGATCCAAATTGACTGTGACAGCTGAGGTCTTGCCTGCAAAGAGAGAGTATGGTGGGGAGGAGAGAAAAAACTAATTCACCAGAACATGGTGAAAACACAACCCAAAATGGAAAGAGAAGTTAAAAAATACTGAGTTCTAAACATCTTAGGAGCTGGCAGGTGTTCAGGGAAATATAAGAGAAAAATGAGGAAAACGTCAAGGCCATGTTGAGGACAAGATCCTGTGAGTGCTGTATCCAGGAACAGCAGCACTAGCGTATTCCCCATTCGCCATTTTCACATCCAGCTTCTACATTATTTATGATTTTTTGTTATTATTGGCAGGGAGAAGTATGTATATTATATCCAGCATCCTTAGCTGGGCCATGCTTCCTTTGTTTTCAGAATGGAAGCCCACATCCTTTGTTTGAGAATCAGTGTTATCAGGAGATAAACAAGCAGAAAATGGTTGTTGCCTTTTGACATCTGACAATTAGAAGCATGCTCAGATGGAGAAAACAGGATACAAG
Organism: Orthonyx spaldingii; assembly: GCA_013397795.1. NCBI lineage: Eukaryota > Metazoa > Chordata > Aves > Passeriformes > Orthonychidae > Orthonyx > Orthonyx spaldingii. The sequence continues at coordinate 282,537 of VZTJ01002257.1, read as the reverse complement.
CCATGGTTCAGAGTGGCCAGAAGAAAACCTTGGAAGGCATTTGTCACGAGGAAAGCTCCTTGAGCCCGGGGCACCTTTCCACAGAGGCTTCACCATGAGGAATCACCCATCTCCTTCCAAGACATTCTTCCTAAGAGGTATTACCAAGAAAATCACTGAAATGACTCATTTTTATGGTGCCTCCTTTTGTTGTAGCACTTTGGTCTATTATGCAAAAGCACAATTGATGAAATGTAAATGCCTGCTAGATAATTTACTAAAAGACACAAACCTGCAGCTCATTACTGCTCTCATTATCATTCCTATTCATGGGCAGTCTCATAAGACTAGATTTTATTACTGGTGCTTTGCTTACAATTCTGCTGGACATCTCTCCTCCTCCCCCTTCCCTCGTACCCATTTTATCCCTCTCTCCCACAGAAAAAGAGGAGGGGAGGAAAAAGTAAATATGATTTACCACAGATGTAAATATGAAAGTTCATGTAAAGCTGGCACTCTGCTTTTATGTCAGACAGGATTCTGCAGCCACAGTTAAGCCTTGAATAATGCAGATTGCCTCTGGGGGAATATTTGAAAGTGGAGGGATTCAGTTTGTGTACTCTGCACATGAAAGACGTTGAAATGTTCATACCACCAAAATCCTTGCCATCTATCTAATTCCCTCCAAACTTGTCTTGTGGCATGCAGAGGGTCTGTGCTTACTGAAGCAAAGGAGTTTAGTGCAAGGACAATCATTCTGATGTCTTGCTCTGGGCTATTGCATTAACAAGTCATAACATTAAAGTCTCTTTTCCTAATCATGTCCACCTCATTCTAATTTCTCCTAAACATCATCAAGAAAATAATGTTGATTTTTCCATATTATTAATGGTAAAGAAATGTAAATCACATTACTAATTGTGGCTCTTGTGCTGTGGCGGTACAACAGCTTAATTATATGGGATTTTCTGCAGGTACCCTATAGCAATAATGACAATCAGCAAAGATCATTTGCAAATACACAGAATAGGTTGCTGAGTTTTTCAGAGCAAAGTTGTATAACACTTAATTAGCCAGTAAAGAAACTGTTTAGAGATATGCAGTTTGCTTTTGGGGAAATTAGGATAAAAATGGCATAGATGAAAAGCCAAGGAGTGAATTTGAAATCCTGACTTCTACAAGTTCACATTTAGGTTAAGACAAAAAAGAAAAACAGAAAGTAAAAGAAAAAAGTTCTCTCTTTTCACCACTAGTGGGAACTACTGTATTCCTGTACAATAAAAAATAACCACTTGCATGTCCTGACTAAGAATAGCTCTGGTGTAGTCTAAAGGACACTGCAATCTGTACCAAAGGTTAATGAACTTCAAACATTTTTCGTTTTCATCACTTTCCAAGAAACATCACTTTCTTTCCCCTAGTAAAACCAAGCCAAACCAGCCATAATCTTAACTTGTCTGTAGTTTGGATTTATCCCATTATAAATCTCGGAAGACAGCAAAGAGAGAAGGATCCTGGTGCCAAAGCTGGGAATGTTGGAAGCAGGTGTTCCCACCCAAGAGGCCATGTGGCTGAGCTGTACAGTTACACTGGAGGGTGCTGAGGGCTATGGGAGGTTCCGACTCTTTGACTTAAAAAAAAAAAAAAAGGCAAAAAAAGGGCATTTGTATGTAGGTATGAGGAGTTTTTTCCCATTTTTCCCTCCCAAAACTCATATTAAAATGGGCAGAATCCCAAACTAAATAGCACACCACACAGACCTGAAACTGGAGAGTGTGTGTTCCCATTGCCAGGCAAAGTGTCACACAGCAGGTCCAAAGCTTCTGTAGCACTCTCTGGGCTTACCAATGGAGCAATTTCTGCTCAGAAAGGCCTTGGGGATAACTACACAATTCTGACGTAGTATCTTATGCACTAGTTTCGCAAGCAGGGAGAACAAAATCAGGCTCCAGGCTTGCAGGAATGTGTAGTGCTTGTGTTACTGTTCAGCCACTGAGTGCAGCTGTAAAGGCCATTGCACAGCCTGGTGAAACCAGTGCCCCGCAGCCACCCAGCTGGGCATGATGGGCAAATCTGCAGGTCACTGCACCCAGCTTGGCACATGTGGGTCTGGTCCAACAAGCCATTCAGGCAACTGCTTAACAGAAGACATGCAAACAGTCCTACTGAGCCTCACCATGTACATTTATGAATCTACACCCTTACAAAAATCCACTGACGAGCTCGAGCCCCACCATCTGCCTACACACAAGATGCACAACTGCAGCAAATAAGTGTGGAGACGAATTGTTCTGTGTGAACATGGTTGATAAACTTCGGTCCTCACTACTTAGTTATATATCCAGTATGTAACTTTGTGGCTTCACTTAAGCAAGAATGAAGAAATTATGGCCCCTAATTCCTTTGAATCCTCATTAACAAACAGTCCAAAAATAATTTAAAAGCAAGACTTTCTGAGGATCTGAACCAGAGCCGCAATCACTCTTTGGCAAGTATGTAAAAACCCCTCTAATCTTTAATGAAGAGCATTCATTGTTTTTTAGGACTATGTGAAAACACTAAACTCATTTATCATTATTAAACTTTCCCATCTGCTCTTACACTGTAACTCCAAAGAATAGAACAACGAAATTGTACATGTTAAATTGTATTGACTTAAGCCCAGAGCTATGGGAGATGTACAATTTATTTCAGTGAGGGCAGGAAGGGGACTGCAGGCTGCTAGACAGAGTCATTTGTCCAGTGCTGATAAGACAGTTATCTGCACCAAAATGGCTCTTGGAAAGGCACATTTGCTTTGTAAGAAATAAACTGCCAGGTGAGACCATTCAGCTTTATGTTAAAGACTCAGACAATAAAACTAAGTCATGAATTTCAACAGTTAACAGATGGACTAATTAGAGACTGAATTCTTTGTGGTTCTAACAGATAACCAGGTCACAGCAAGGTTACTGAGAGAGAAGCAGGCAGCACTGCAAATTTCAGTAGATATTTGCACAGTCGGGGAAGAGCTGCACTTCCTAACTGAAAGCATTAGCAGTAGTGGAGGAACAGAAACATGGCTAATTAAAAATACTTCTAGTACCTGAATTTAAAAAGTTTATTCCATTTCAAAAGACTATGCTGATTTCAGAAATATTCCCTCCACTTCCAATGGCACATACAGCTGAATTCAGTGATTTCAGAGCTTAAACCAGAGGGGCTGTTGAGATGAGCTGCAGCATAAAAACAAAAGACCAAAGGAAATGGGGCACCCAGGGTGGATGTTTGCTGTAAGTACAAGAATGGGACAAAGTGCTTTTTCCACCAAGTCTGGGGTTTTTTTGGCAACCAAAGGTGACTTAGTTTGAAGTGTTTACCATGATACCACACAGTAAATAAGAAACACAAGAAACAACCAGAAAACCGTGGCTACAGGACTTGAGCAGAGCCAGTCCTGACCTGTTCCAAGACCCCGGCTCCTGGGCTGGGGACTCGTGGGCGATCTGTGCTCATGGCAGAGACAGCTATTCCCTAGGGGTGGGGTGAAGTTTCATGAACCAGGTTTTGTTCTGTATTTTAAGAACATCTGTTACATACAGGGAGTTCTGTACTCTGCTGAGAAAATGCAAATACTAGTTTCAAACTAATGCCCCTGCATTTCCCTGCACTCCCACCTGCCCCCGTTGCATACTCTCGCATCCAGGAGCTACACTGCATCTCCTTGGTAGGGACTTCATGCTTGAGCAACACTTTGCTCTGAAGCCCAGGACTGAGACTCCTGGGCACAACCACACTTCAAACACTACAAACTAAGCAATTAAAACACCAATAGCATTAAAGCTGCCTCACCCAACTTCATGGTTTTAAGAGTTTCATGATTTAGAATTACAGAGAAGCCACGCATAGACTCCTGGTGTGTAGTGACTTTGTTCACAGGAAACCTTGATGCCATCTTTACAAAGAAGGCTCATGTCCTCCACAGCTGTTAATGCACTTAGATACTAAGATGGTTACCAATGCATTCAAATAAAGCAAACAAAGTCCAGGGTCAGGTTTGTCAGAAGGATCGTGTCAGCCCCCTCAAGAGTGTGATGTCTGTGAGATGCCACTGTCATTTGCTTCATATGGAAGTCAGAGGTTATCTGTGCTTCTTACCTCTCCTTCTTGCCTTTAACAAAACTCTCCATCTGCTCTTTGGAAGTTTTCTGTAATTTTTCCTCCTCTATTCTGCTCACAATTCAGAGATGCTCTTCAAGATAAAACAACCTTTCAGTTCAGAAATGCTCCAAAGCTTTCTGTTTGTTTGTGTGTTTGCTTTAGCACAATGTATGAACATTGATAAAACAAACTGTGCAGTTCAGTGGATGTGGATTTTTTTTACCCATCTTTCACCCATTTACTTGATACACAAGCATGTGAAATACTGCCAGACTCATGTTTCTAAGCTTATCTTGGGGGCTGTCAGCCAGGAAAAGGCTTTGTTTGAAGACTGTAAGTGATCTGTGGGTATATGGTTTCGTTAAAAAAAAAAATCTTTTAAGTTTTCCTTTCTTTTCATGCAGCATGAGCATGTACAGTTTCCTTGAAAAGTAGTCCTCCTTCCTTGCTAGGAGCAGTGACAAGATCAACACACCTGGCTAGCAATTGTATCAGGATCTTCTTTCTGCCTTCAAGCAAAGCAGATGAAACACTCATTTCCCTGTACCTGTTCTTATACTTCATGCTGTTCAAAAAACCCCAAAATCCTATCAAAGTATCCAAAATGCTTTTAAAATGCACCCACAACTCTTAATAAGATAGATACTGACTCCACTTCCCCTCTTAAAAAAAAATTAATCAAATTAGATAAAGCTTTTGTGCAAAGATTTTACCAGTATTTTCAGGGCTGGTTTCATCCATCAAAACATGTTGTTAAAGAGCAACAGCAACCAGAGCAACAGAAAGACAGAAAATCCAGAGCGAATTATTGCAATAGTGATTTTTCTCTTAGATGAAAATGCATCCTTTAGCAGGCATGTGGAAATCAAGCTGTGATGCTGTTACCAGCACCAATGTAGTTATAAGGAACATGGCAAACAGCTTTGGGAGCAGCCAAGAGCTTGAGGAATGGAAGAATTGGTGGGTAACAGACAGACACAACCTCAGAGAGACTGTGGTGCTAGTAAAGAGGCAAGATTCCAGCAACAGCAGCTCCCTTGAGAATAGATCCTTTGGCCCAGATGAACTCCCAGGCTATGGGTGAAGGTAGCCTGGAAAACAGCTTTGATCCACCATTCCGAATGGAAAGCAAACCTTCCAGAAAGACTGGAGACCCACAGAGTCTCTGCCAGGCCCCTGATGGCAGTGGGACCTAGGTGCCTGCAGTGTTCACACACTTTTCTTTCACCTGACAGCAGCACTCTGGGGTCATACTCATCCATCTCCACCATTCTTTAACAGAAACTGTGTCTGTTACTGTTTTTCTCAGGGATGGGTGTTTTGCACCTCTCTGTGTAACATATAGTCAGGATCCAAAATTGAATTCTCTGCACAGAACAAAATATTTATATTTGTGTTGTACAGCTGCCATGATTCTTTAACCCTTGACACCATGCTCTTGTTCCCATGGAGGGCAGCTTGCCTATAAATTGAATGAGATAATCTAAAACTGTATTTATGTCACCCAATTTCGGCTGGTCATCCTTCTGCCTTTCCCTACAAGGTTGTGCTAGCTGTGATGACAAACTACAACATCTTGTATCTATAAAGTGATTTCACTCAAGCAATCCTTGTGTTATGCCAAGTCATGCTCTCAAAGGTGTCGATGAGATTCCAAAGGAGTCAAGTTAGCTCAACACCCAGCAGAAGCTGCTACAGGGAAATGCAATGACTGGCTGGTGAATTTATGTATTAGGGAGAGCAGAAGAGATCTGATAAAAGAAATACTGGAGATTTCACACTAGCAAAGTGAAAGTCAGAAAATTTTGAGCTAATGGGATAAATCAGTTCTCTACCTGCCCATTTCTGAAAAGCTCTGTGAACTGCAGTGAGGTGGTCTGGATCACTGAGACTTTGAAAATCCCCTGCTTTCTCCAAGTTAATGTTTTCATTAATTTCTTTTTCCTTTTCACATACAGGATCAATTTGCAGAGGCAGATGCCCAAGTCTTATTCACTTTCAATAGTAGTTGGCTGCCTAACAACTTCTGAGAAGCCCTTTGCATGAAAACCTCCCCACATGCAAAACCCAACATATTTACTCCTGATTTCTCATGTAAGTGCACAAACAAAGCATGCCCTGGCACAAAGTATCACATCACTTTTTCAGTATTAAACTTTTCACAGCCTTACTCTTTCCTAACAGATGAAACTAGTTCAAGACCTAAAAATGATTTTATCAGATCGTCTGCCCAATCAGTTGTCAAAAATCACCACCATGACTTACAAAACAAAATGCAGTGATCAATAATATGCTAAAATAATGGATACAAAGAAGGCTGTGACTAGGTGGTCCTCATGATCAAATTTTTAAAACAAAGATATTGACATGTTAAAAAAGAAAAAGGTGACCTTGAGTATGGGGAACAAGGAGCAATTCCATTATGTTTTCAAATGGAAATTATTATTAAAACACCCAAAGCTGAACTGTTGCGACCAAGTCAACTCAATCTCCCCTTAAAAAATCCCTTTTCTCCCCTTCCATTCAGATTGTATTTACAAACTGTAGATGTCTCATTTTTTTCTTGTGTCATTTCATTATTACAGAGTTGAGACTAGCCATCTGCAGCTTCATATCATCAAGCTTTGATCTGTCCTTGGTGCAAGGTCATCCAGGACAAGAACATAAAATGGTGCTTTCCTCAACTGACAGTTCTTTATGCCTTCCTGTAAATACTCCCTACTAATTTTAAATAATTTTACCACTTCATACTCCCCCTCATACACACTGAAAAGGCTGATATACACACATATTAATAATAACCACTGCATGTCATATTAGAAGCAATTAATGGTGTTTATTTGCTGATAACACAGGCATTTCGAACCCCATCTCAAGAATCCCCAGTAGCTTCATGTGACTTGCAGAATATTAGCTATGGGTCAGAAGTTAGGATCCCCCCATTCAGCATTAGCATATGCTTGGAGAAACTGCTTTTTATCAAGCAGAAAAAAAAATGCAGTCAATGCAAAAAAATTACCAGTTGCTATAATACCCTATGGTGGTTGAGTGATAATAAAAGATCACTAGGTATATGTGGGTTTATTCATCGAAATCAACACAGGGGTAAAGAAAGATTTTCAGGTGCATCGAACAACGTTCCAAGCTAAAAAGAAAGAAAACAAAACATGGAATTTCTACTCAGATCAGATATGGCTTGCCATAAATTCTGGAGCATCTTCTCTGAAGCAGAGACTGCTGTTCTGGATTACAGCAAAAACCAAACCAACAAAACAGAACAAAACAAACAAAAAAAAAGCAGGGTAAATTAAATTGAGAGTCTTCAAAAGAACCACCAAAAAGGAACAGGGAATAACGGAGTGACTGAGAATAATCAGCATTAGCTCTGGGCATCGGTCTCACCCCCGATCTCTGCTGGCAGATGCTGGCAACAGCAGACTGAAGGTCCTGGCTCTAATCTCCAACACAAGATGCCTATTTTTTGGCACCGGAAAATTCATTATTGGGCAGATGTGGTGGATTCTGAGATACACTCTGTTGTACGCAGCCTTCTGCCTCACAAATAACCACATGAGAGCTTTCACTTGGGTGTCTCTAACAGCCTCAGCAGTCCTAGTCATGAAGACATGCCCATGCTGGAGGCCTGTTTGCAAACACCCCTGGCTCTGTGCTGTGCATTCAAGACTCTGAGGAGTTCAGCCACACAAACAAGTGTCCCTTTGGACACATAGTGGATGGTGAGCTCATGAAACTGTGAGCATGCGATTTGTCAGCAGGAGAAATGGAAGCTGAGATCATTACAGGTGAACTCCCAAGTCTCTAAAGGAGATGATCTTGGACAATGAGTTTGTTTCGCTACTGAGTCACAGGACAAAAGCCATTCCTATGGACTTGGGCTCACATGACCAGGTCCAGTTTCCAGTCTGTCATACAGAGATTCTTCATGTGACTATGGGCAAACAACTTCATTGCTCCCTATTCTTCAGTTTCCCTCAGAAAGCAATTAAAGTCCCTCCCAGAAAAGGGGAATGAGGGAAATCTCCTGAGGCTATGTGGGGGTTTATGTCTTAAGCCTCCTCAAAAGATGCCTCTCCCATGCTCTGGGGTCATGACCCCACAGAGCTGCTTTCCTTGCTCCTCACCAGTGAGAGGTGGAAGGGCTTTTTCTGCTTCACTCCACATACAAGTCGTTGTCATGTTCTCCTCTCTGCATCTCTCCTCTATGTCTGGCCATAGCTGGTTGCATCTCAGAACAACACTAAACTACACAGAGTTGTAATTGTCCCCCAGGGCCTCTAACCTGGCTGCAAAGCCTAGTGGAGCGCAGCATGTCCCAGCCACATGCCCCATGATCCTTGGGTGACTTGACCCTTAAGGCCACAAAAACCACTGCTGTAACAGCCACGAACATTGCAGCACCTGGAGAAGCCCTCAGTGCTGTCATGATCCGATTATTATTAACGTTCTTAGAAACACCTCTGCCCAAATTAAGGTGCAAATGAGACCATAGGCCAATCAATAGCATGGGTTTTATTTGATAGTCAATATGAAGGAGAGAGAGAGAGGAGAAAAAGAGAAAAAGAGGAAAAGGGTGAGGGAACAGAGAAGTTACAGAGGCAAAATAAAAGAGTATCACCGCTCTGTGGGTCCCACTGGCACCCTGGTGATCCTCCCCCACCGGTCTTCTCAGTGGTGAATGTCCCCCGAAAAGCACAGAATGCCCTGGGTTATTATATCCTCAAGCCAGGTGGCATGTCCAGGCATGTCCCCCTGGCCATGGAGGGGGGACTGGTTTTGCCATTGTCTCTTTGCAACAGACTTTGGACCTTTGGACCTTTGCATCATGTGCAGTCCTGTGGTGCAAGGCTTCTGGGAAGCGCTTTTGGGGGGGGGGATTCTTTGGTGGGTTTGGACTCCCCCTCAGCTGCTTCTCACGTGAGTGTCCTGTGGATGTGGCCTGTGGGGCTGGGGATTTCCACAGCNGGGGTGGATTTTGTAAGCCTGGATTCTGTGAGCTGTGTTCTCCCCACGCACCCCAAACTCAGCCAGGGATCATTGTCTCAGAGCAGCTGGTAGATGCATATCTTCTCCTCAGCCTGAGATGATTGAACAAAGGCTTCTCCCTTTATCTAATCTCAGTAGTTTGATTTACAGTCCAAAGTCCCAGTCTTCAGGGAGTCTTTTCTGGTTGTTGCCTTGAATAATATCAATGTTTGAGGCATGAATTATTTTCAGTCTCTGAGAAGTGCCCAGCTGGGAACTGTGTGAAGAGTGGGTGCTAGGACAAGTCAGCCCTATGTTTTGTCTTTACAAAAAGAAGAGGCTGGCTGAGATAGTTATGTGGGAGAATCTTAGGATCTTCCTGCAAGTACTGCTTGATATTTTATTGTGATGACTTTCACAGCAGGGAGGACAGTCCAGTTTCACTCCACATCCTCTCCCACATCCCTGTCTTTACCCCGTTCCATCCTCGTTGTATGTCCTTCTCCATCATTTGCATGGCAAATGTTTTTCATTCAAAATTTATCCATGATGAGAAAACCTTCCAAGTACCTCCAAAGACCATCTTCTCATGTCAGCCAACATTTCCCTGAAATACTGTGTGATTTTGGTGTCTCTGTCACTCCAGATAACAGGAGTCTAGGAAACACGTGCCTTTGAACATTTGGCCAGCCACTCTTTTGCTGTAAGGAAAGAGGGAAGTGTACAAAAGAGGCTGGGAGGCTGGAATTCAGCCATGCTCCCTGCGAGGCAGAGATGTTGCAGAGCACTCATAAGTGTTTCTTCTGCAGAGACACCGCATGTCAACAGTTAACTTTCCTTTGTTCCCGTCCAAATGATTAAGGTTAGTACCTTGCCTGGTGACATCACCAGAGTTTAAACATGCTGGATATGGTCCAGAGAGCCAAAGTTATTGCTGACCCCATGGTTACTGATCCACTCCACAAGTAGCTGATGTCTGCTCTCACTTTATGAATTATTTAATTGGTTAAAGATTGGTCAGATCTTCTTTATGCAATATACAGCTATACATTGGGCAGGAGGATGTAAACATGCATTAACAAGGTTAAAGTCATATACTGTAACTACACTGTTTTCAGCTTGCAGCTTTATTGACTTAATCATGCCTGCACTGCAGCCAACAAATCATTAAATCCATTCCATTCTTCTGCTGGTTACCAATCACAAAAACAGAGGCAGGCAAACACGGAGCAAACCTCGCAAGGGTGGGGAGGGCGGTGGGGTGCGGGGCCAAGGAGAACAGTGGGATCACTATGGAGTGACGCTGGCCTGTCACTGCCAGCACAAAGCTGCCAAATCTGTCTTTATGGACTAAGTGGTTTCATGGTTTAAAGTGACACACTCATTTGTTCCTGTTTTGCAATGATTATAGAAAAGAAGAAGGGGGGACAGTGGGGAGAGAGAATAAAAAGCAAGCTGATCTTCTTCACACTGTGATGGTGTGTGTATGTTTGTATGTGCATATGTGTGTGTGTCTGTATGTGCGTGTGTCTGTGGCTCTGTGTGCTGTGCATCCTCTCAGAGTCACAGACCTTGGCTGCAAACACTCCCCAGGCCAGGGCAGAGGAGATTGGGGTGCTTGTGGCAACCCACGGGTCTCAGGGTCTGTGCTGCACTTGCTGCTAAGCTGCCACCAAACACAGGCATGATTTAGAGTACAGCATAAAAGCAAGGAGACATGGAGCATTAAACCAGCCGTTCCACCGCCCTCCAGGAGCAGCTCTGACCACAGAGAGCCATAGGAGAAGTCTCCGCTTTCAGACTGAACTAAGCACTTCACTTTCAGAAAAAGGCTTTAATTTTTGGCCTGGCACTTAACCGTGACTTTTCAGATCCATGTTCAGGCCCCCCAGAAGCTCCCTGATTGTCAGTAGTGTGGAGAACGCAGGTGCCCACCGCAGTCAGCAGATTACCAAAATACTGTTTCTAGGTGCTTAGTTGAAGACATCTAGCTTTGGAAATGGAGCTGTCAGCTTATCAGGTTTGAACCTGTAAGATCTTTATTTGTCACTGCTATCGTTCCTGCTCATTTTTTGATGGAAATCATCTTCTCTATCACCAATGGCTTGGTGCCTGTCCTAGCAGAGCATCCTGTCAGGACACAGGCATGTGTTACAAGCAGGCTACAGAGTAAGAATTCAGCATGAACTCTTGGAAACCTTCAGACATCAGGGTGTTTTGCTTCTTTTACTGATGCCTATTTGCAAGCTTTCCTCCAGTGTAAGAACATGAAATAAGCTCCCCCTGTCTGGGGAAGACTCAGCTACACCAGGAGAGATTCCTGGCCCATTTCTATTTGTTATGAAAAGAAGAAATGGCCAAGAAGCTCCCTTTGCTTCACCTTCTGGGTACAAGCTGCTCAGAGCTCCCTGTGAGAATAACCCAGATTTTAGCATCCTACCAGTGCAGGGGCTTGTCAGATACATTTGCACCTTGTCCTGACATACACCACTCCAGACCTTTTTGAATGCCATCATTACTTGGTTTATAGTTGTTTTCTTTAGACCCAAACAACTCTTCTTACAGTTTGAGTTCCAACCTTGCCTTTTTTTGTTTACTAGTCTCCAGATCCCCATCACCCAGAGATGGCTCCTGGCTCCATATATTGCAAATAAACATATCATTACTTGGTGCAGGAGCCAGCCAGAATTCCTCTTGGAAACAGCCTCCAAGGAAGAGCCTGTCCCCCTGCCTCTTCCCACAGTGTGGAGGCAGTGGAACACACCATCAAAGGTGCTTCTTTCCAGCCACCATGCTGGAAAAACAGACAGAAACAAAAATTATTTTTGAAAGTCAGAAAGTCAAAAGTCAGCTATTTAAGGTACCTGTGTGACTTTCAATTTAACTTACTTTTATGTATTGGATCACCACAGCTGCTCTTGCCTGCACAGATTGGGAATAAAGGTACCTCCAGCAGGCAAGGGCCAAACCTTGGTGTGTTTTCCAGGTTTCCCTCACTGCAGCGCATCCACGACATCTTGGAGGTGCACATTATGGTGAGCTGAAATTACTCTCTAAACATCTTTTCGTCCACTGGCCACAGGAGAAGTCTAAATGATGGGAGCAGAAAGATGTATCTCAACCAGTCACGGAGGAAGACTGACAACGGAGAGTACTAAATCTACAGCTCACAAGGCCCAAACCAGCACTTCACCACACCACTATTTCACCTTTTTTCTGAAGTTCAGCAGCCCCAGGTTCACAGCTTGTTCTCAACAGAACCAGGTCTGCTGTACCTGGCCAGTACTGCCTCTCCACTGAATCCCAGCTCTGCAGCTTCCTACCAGCCTGCACCCACCTCCCACTGGTGTGTGCTCGAAGGCCCAAGCTGGCCATTCGAGGGGCAGCTGGTGTGATGGGCTCAGCCTGGAGAGCACCTTATCAGTGCCCTGTGCTTATCGGGAGAACACGGGAATGCAAAGGAGGCTCTGCAGCTGCAGTCATTAGTGACAGGCTGTTTCAAAGGGAAGTGACAGTTGTGCTGATGTTTAAGGACTGACACACCCAGCCAGGAGTAACACACCAGCTGGCCTATTTATAATCCCTGATCCTCGAGTCTTAAAATAGCACTGCTTTTATTTTTATATTTTTAGGCACACTTGCATGTTTAAGCAACTGCATTCACAGGCTCCACATCAAACACATCCCAGGCAGTCTCGGAACTGACACTCAGGGCTCCGTGCCTCCCCATGGAACGCAGAGGTGAATTCCCTCTCCCCATGGCCCCTATCTCCTTGGTAATTGTGACTAGGCCTATTTCCATGTATTTTTACATACAGACTGCCTCTTCCACAAGCACAAAGCAGGGGCCATGCAGCTTCTGTCTGCAAACACCCAACTAAAGCAGAACAGCAGAGGTGTTCCAGGCTGCAGTACCTGGCCACATGTGTGCTGCTCTCATCAACAGGCACCACAGAGCCTCTGAAGGAGTTAATGGATCCTATGAGAAAGCAATCCTGATTGTTTGTGGTTTTCTTAAAAAACAAAGGTCAATATAGAGAACTAGTCAAACAAACTAGGACTGCAGGTCCAAAAGGAGCGTTCTCTCTGGCTGTAGCTATTTGTTCTCTGCTCCCTGGTGCCACAACATACCTTGGTTGGCATTTCGTAATGGCTGGAGCATCCATGTGCTCTTTGTGGAACAATTATAAAATATTCAGGGCAGGAGACAAAATTCCTTGCACAGCCAAGGTTCCAGCAGCCTTTATAGGTGTCAAATGGTAAATCATTAGGTGTTTTGTTTCAATTGCAGAGTTATTTATACCCTGGAACTTGTTATTAACATAGGGAAAAACAAAGCATATTGTTACCCATAATTAAAGGGACTATCATGGGACTGCAAAAGCGTGGATAGCCCCAGCCAGACCACCTGTCCTTTGGCAATGGTGATTGTCATAGGGAGGAGCATTAAATAGAGGCCCAATCTTAAGGCACTTCAGCCAAGGTGTTCAGAGACTGGTCCCAACACGTGAACTCCAATTTCTTTACTCATTCTCATCCCCATCACCCCTTTGCTGCCTCTGGCCACAAGCCTGGCATAAAGCAGGGGAGCTTTCAGGAGAGGGTGCTGTAGGGGTGCAAACTCATCCTCCCCTATTAGGAAAGCCTTTCTGACCAAGGGGTGCACAGATAAGACACATCCTGGATTTGGCCTGGAGTTGCATAACCATCCTGTTAAAATTCAGGATTAACAGGTTATATTTTCATTTGCAAGATCATTATCTGCCCCAAGAAAGGTTTCCGATTTCACCAGCACTAATCAGGAGCCACAATGGATTTCTGGTCTCAGCAATGAGGCTGGAGAGCCTTTGTACCTTGTGGAACCGGTTTCAATTCAAATCTAACTAGCAGAGCTATCGTAGCTGCATGTTGAACAGATTAGGAAAAAAAAAAGTCACTGCCATGCTACTGTAACTTATTTCTAATTCCATTTCTTACAGACACAAATCTCTCTGAGCACCAAAGCATCCTGTAGCTACACTTCCTTTCCAGGAAAGAAACCCTCAGTCTCCCCAGTGGCCCTGAGCAATGATCCCCATTACAGTTCTGTGCCTTAAAAGAAATGTGCCAAAACCCTGCGCTGGTGCCCACCTCAAGTTCTGGTTCAGTCTGGTAAGGATATAATAAAAAATAAGCAGCAAACAGGTCCAGAATAAAGAGATTAGTGTGCCACGACAGCCTGTGCACAACAAAGAGCTGCGTGCCCTGCACCGTACTGTGGGCTCAGCAGCATTTCCCATTGGAATGCTCTCACCCAGACTGGGCATCCCAGCACTGGAGGTGCATTGGTCTAGGACAGTCAAGTACTACTGATGCCATATTTATACCTGGGAGGCCAAACAGACTCACAGGAGGTCCTATCTTTGTGGACAGAGAGGGGAAAGGCTCACTGACAACTGGCTTTACCAGATGAGTAAATTAGGCCTGGGTTACAGTCTTCATGTTCTCTCACTGCCTCCACCCCCAAGGACTGCGTGAGTCAGTAGAACTGGAGGGAAAATACACACAAAATTCTACAAGTTCAGGCATTAAAGAGACATCTCCAAAGCTTGCCTGTGGCACTCAATACCAGCTGCAAAATTGGGTTAGCTTGACATTGCTGCTGGAGGTGAACTGAGCTGGGAAGGCTGGCTGAGTAGTGGGTGAACAGAGCCCCTGTCTGCAGAGCAGGTGAGCACAGTGCTGCCCACAGCCTCATCGTTCCAGCACAGAAACACCTTTTAGATTTTTAAATCCAGGAGTGAGAACAATTAAGAAAACAATCTTTGTTTCCTGAACAAACATGAGGTTCAGACAGTTTGGGATTATGAGATACATGCAAATCTGCAAGTCTGACCGGAGCCAGTTTCTGAGGAATGGAGAACTCTGCAAGTTCTCCAAGGTTCAAAAGAGCTTTGCCTTGAATAGTTATAGCAAGACCATTTCGGTGTCTAGGCTCTTTTACCATCACCAGCTGACAGTCCCCCCACCTGGCAGGAGGCTGGGAGAGCTCTCTAAATGGAGCAGCAGCTCTGGAGAGCAAACCCCAGATGTCTTGTAACTCCTGCTGCATGGGGTGCCACATCACAGGGGGCCCATTCGAAGGCTCTCCTGGTTAGGATGCCAGGCCCTGCTGGTGATGCCACCCTGCTGCCTCTCCTGATACGATGCCACGAAAGCCACCTGCCTGGTGCTGCCCTGTCCCAGCAGCTTTCAGAAATCAGTGCACCAACTAACCCAGGAAAAAAACAACAAACCACCAGGTTACACCAATTTTTTCCTTAATATTTTCCTTTCTGCTCCCATTTGCTGCTGGGCTTGAGGAAAGCTGATAAAAATGAGATCACGAATCTCTGATACTCTGCCCCCAAGTTGGGGAGGTTTCCAGGGGCTGGAGCAGGGGCTGCCTCCAGAGCCAGCTGGGAGGAGGGAGAGGAGGCAGGGGAGGGAGAAGGGGAAAAAATGAACAGCTGCAAAGCAATTAAGCCTGCCTCCCTGCCGTACTGTCCAAAGCAGGAGGCAATCTAATTCAGCCTGGTGCCTCTCTTCCTTCAGCTGTCTGGTGCCTGCCTGGGATTCAGGAAAGGGGCTGTCTGACTGCCCACTTTGTCTGATGAGCCAAAGGGGCCCTTCCCAGCCACAATTTCCAAAGGAAAGAGATCTTGGCTGGCGGTGTCTCTTCTTTCTGAGAAAAACATGCACTGAATGTAGTGGCAGCAGCTTTATAACCCTCTCCTGCCCTTCCTCAACAAATAACCACAGTGGAGCTGAAGCAAGAAAATGACCTCACTGGCTCCCCAGCTCAGCACTTGTCTCCCAGCACAATGAATCAATTAGAGTCCCATCATTATTGTGGTAACTGTATCTTTCACAAGCAAGATTTTATATAGAGATAGAATAGGATGTTTTCTGCTCATTTCCTTCCTGTCATTCCAATCACGAACTACTGTTAAAAATACAATGCATTTAAAGTCTGTAACATTTGCAAGCATGTGTTCCAGTTTCCCAGCTGAACGGCTGGGCTTTTGTTTTCTCCCAGTAAAGGTGTGGAGAAACAACGATAGAGGGGAGCCTGTGCTGCAGCTGGGATAGAAACTCAAATGTACAGAAGGTCATCTAATTTTCGTGTTCCTAATATCAGGGATGACTTTAATTCCTTATTCTGGCCAACTGTTTTGGTTTATAATCCATGGCACAGAACTCCTTCCAGCCTGTCTAAGGTGGCACTTGTTCTGCTATTTCTTCAGAAACTTGCAAAAATGTTTTATTTGGAAAATGTTAGCGAGTCAGGGCAATAAAAAACTTTTAGTACCCAGTCAGAGGTGCAAATAGGCTCTGTTAGGAGAACAGAGTACAATTCAACTCTGCTTTCAGTTATATTTGACATTAAACTAGGTAGCAGGTACATACCTTCCTCCAGGCTTAATCAAGACAGAAATATGCAAGATGTGTATTTTAAATGCAGCTAGACAGCATTTCATCTTATGAAATGTCTCAATACTGTTATCATAAGTAGAAAAAGTAGGAAATCATAGAAAAAGCAAGATTTTAGCTCACAGTTCTGATAAACGCTTTATAAAGCATGAAATTTGGGCATTATTATTTAGTTCTCCACAAGCTAAAGCACAGGAACTTTGTATATTGTGTCAATCTAGAATGGAGTAACACATCAAAGAGAGGAGTTCCTTACTAACCTTATTCCACATAAGGTCCCTCATGAAGGCCACAGTACTTTTTTAAAATAAAATTTTTAGACATATAGATACATGCTACTTATGCAGGAAAAAGCTCAGAATCTGGATTGGGCCTGACAAAATAGATTTGTCCATAACCCCCTCAATGCCAAAATTTTTCTTCTGAAAAAGTTCTTATTAAGTAGTACTTTTAAATTCCATTAAAAAAGTAAAATGCAACACAAATAAATGCTGGGGGTTTTAGTCCAAGTTCTCAACTATGGGAAAACACTGATATGTCTAGGAAAACCTTTTTCAGCTAAAGATTTACTCACATTACAGGACTATCACATGTTCTGTGGTGATGTTATCAGCATTCCTCTGCTCTTGCTTAAGCGCTCTTAAACCACTATATACATAATATTCTGTGATAATAGAATGCCATTCACATTTCAGTAACAATAACTCACTTTAATGAGATAAGAACTTCCACATCAAATGACTCTACCTCTATTTGAGAGATATTAGCACACTTTGGGAACTGTAGAATCACAAATAACGACATCAAGGGTCCGACACTATTCCTGGAGAGCTTGTACTCCCAGTTACATCAACAGGAATTTGAGATGTGTAAGAATTGCAAAAGCAGATGTTAACCTGCAGCAAACACCACAGGTATGGACACTCTGCATTTTTGCCTTAAGCAAACAAGAACAAACAAGACTATTAATGAGAGAAAACAGCTCCAGTTTCTAACTGCATGAATAAATAGGCATTATCACCAACTATGTTCCTTAAGTGAGTCATTACAGCGTAAAGAAAACTTTTACAAGAAACTTCATGTTGTTTGCAAATTTCCCATTTACATTTTGTTTTAATTCTTGCTTTCCCACTTGTAGCACGCACCCCAACCTTAGTAAAGATCTGCAAGAGATGGAAACATAATGCTTAAACTAAAAACAGAATAATCAAAATTTACTCCTTCGGTGAACTGGTTCTCGACTTTTTCTGTAGTGAAATAACTAAAGCAAGCTAAACAACGACCTTCTTATCAAAACAAGCCAAGATTACTCGGCGTTGTGCTGGCACAGGGAATGGAGGCTGCTCTGGCAGGGCTGGGTGCGGGCTGGGAGAGTCAGTGGCCGCTCTGCCTTCGGCACTCCCCGGCGCAGCTCTCAGCACTGCGCTAACGCCGAGCCAAGGACGAAAAATACAGCCGGAATAGCTTAATTCCAGCTCTAAATGAGCTCAGCAGGGAATCTAAACAGTCAAGTCAATTGCTAGACTCTGTGCTTTTCAACCTCGTTCTGCTCCTTTGATCAGCCTGAATTTTGAGCTACAGCGATTAATGGAGTAATAGAGGAAGTCACTGGGCATCTCTTGGGAGGGGAGGGAAAGGAGAAAAAAGTGTCTCATCCTCATCATACAGCTATGCTGCTAAATACAATTCCATGTACAAAACTAAAATGCCACTGCAGAAAGTGTGCTGACTGAGCTGGAAAGGAGGAGAAAAAGGGGGTTGTACGAAACAAAAAAATAATGCTCATACAATCGTTCATTCATTGCTTAAACACAGCCTTTGGAGCAACGGGGAGAGAAAACCTGCCTGAGTATGAGTGCCCTGTAAGCTGCCCTTCAACCCAGTGCATTAACAGTTTATTCTTAATAATGTCAGAGAGTAAAGGAAACATTAAACATATTTATTATGCAAAGAGAAGCTTTCAAAAGCCCTGAGTATTTAAGCACTAAGAGAAATTGATTTATGACAGGGATACATACTACTAACATTTCAGGGTAGTATATCCTCATCTTGCTGGAAAGCGAAGAAACACACTAATATTCACAGCCTGCTAATCACAAAAGAAAGGGAAAAAGTGTTTTGTTAAGATTTTTTTTCCCCATTTGCTTTTTTTACTGCTGTGCCTGAGAGGATGGGGCAGCTTTTCTTCCTACAAGGGGCACATTTTCCTTCTGCAATTGATGACTTTAAAAAACAAACACAAGAGGACTTCAAATAACCCCTGGACTGATCAAAACATGATTGTATTCAAATTTGGCAAGTTTGTA
The DNA here is from genome assembly GCA_013397795.1 of Orthonyx spaldingii. Taxonomy (NCBI): domain Eukaryota; kingdom Metazoa; phylum Chordata; class Aves; order Passeriformes; family Orthonychidae; genus Orthonyx; species Orthonyx spaldingii. Next base: position 263,677 of record VZTJ01002257.1, on the reverse strand, counting down.
AAATGCTGGTACTAACCCCTAGGGAGGGAAAAAACCCCGTAACAACAACAACAAAATCACCACAAAAGCCAAAAATAATTCAAATGTAAACTGGAGCTGAGGTAGAAACAAGTGCATCAAAGCTTCCAACTCCCTCTGTGTTTTTGCTGCAGCACTAATATACCATTGCCAAAGACTGCTGGGCCCCTTGCTGCATCCTTCTGCTCCACCTTTGGTCTTTCTTGAGCATACAAAGCCTAGATACATACATGATTCACTCTGCTCTCAGAAATAATCCTGCAGTCATCCTGGAATGACCTCCCACTGTGTAAATTTAGGTGTGTGTGTTTGAATCTTTACAAGATCAAGTTGTTAATGTAATGTCTTAGGCCAGGATATCACACTATTTTGGCTACATTAAAGGGCTTACCCTCCTTGTGGATCTCTCATCAAATCTGTAATGAGGAAAAATAGCTCAGCACAGCTTGCCCATAACCTGCATTCACATCTGCATCTGCCTGACACTGATCCAAGGAATCGCATTTTCATTACTTCAATGACAAATATTAAATAATTTTGCTGGTTATACAGAGACTATTATTTATACCAAAGTAATGCATTTACTGCCTTCTTCTTTTAAAATTCCTATATGCAAAAGGTTAAACTGTAATACAAGATTACTTCTTGTTAATGGTAGTGCTTTTCAGAATTATGTACTGATAATGATGATATTTGCCTTTATATGTGCTATAAAAAATTTTTAACTTTAAAACATGTAATAGAGTGATTAGCCTTCAAAGCACTAAGAAGGGTTGCTGCATTCTGACTGTGGATTTCTATCAATTATTAGTGCCAGCTACTTGAAATATCCAAAGTGCTTGAGATAGAAATATTACACAGCCAACAGGGCAGACTGATAGGCTTCCTAAATTTACAGTTTTTGAAAACAGCTCATAATAGTGTTTGGCTTTCAAACCTTAATGTTAACAGCTTGGATGGGACTGCTTCTAATTTATATTTAAGACCCATTATCTCTTCCTCTAAGCAATCTTCATGAAACATCATTTGTTCTGGGGGGATATTTGCCATCCAGTGCAGCTCTGTAATGGCCATTAATTCACACCATTTTGCTTGCTCCTGTATTAATCAGCAAACTGTGAATCATCCCAGTGTTTCCAGACTCACAGATGTACAAGAGAATCACCGAGGCCAGTTCAGTTTCTCTCCCCATTCAGTCCCACAGACAATATCAGTTCCTGTTTACAGCCACGGCTTTGTTTTCCCCCACCCACACACTGAAATTTCTCCAAAATGCCC